>CAJQZM010038525.1:0-30019 GCA_907164665.1 Colias nastes | reverse complement strand
CACTAATTGGATGCAGTGACTGGATCACTTATTGGATTGCAGTGTTTATTTGGATTGATATTTAACAACCTTCCAAACTGGGGATGCATAAGATGGAGCTAGGTGACAGCGTGTACGCCGCTGAGCGTATCATGAAGAAGAGAATTAGAAAGGTGAGCTTATTTCTTTTGCGAAAGCGAACGCAGCAATATATTGCGCGCTTACGACACACGTTTGCAGATCACATATCACACGCCCGGTGTATTTTTGTGTATTGTAAACTGCATGTTTCGCAATAAACAATCGCTTGCTTGGCTTGCATTGAAGACAACTCGCTTGAATAACGCTCGGTAGATAGGAATATGCAATGCTTCAATTTTAATGTAGATTATGTGTATTTAATCCGCGCATTGTGATCCCGTGTAGCAGCTGTTCAGAAATTATCGCAAGGGTTTTGGATTTCTTTTCATCCATGTTTCTTGTCCCTTGTTATTATTATCGGGGCTCCCCTCGCGGGCCAACTTAGGAAACTGAGGGATAGAAGTTCAATGCGTCTTATGAATGGTGTTCCCTTCTTGAGATCGCATTTTATATTTGATAGTAAACAAGTTTGATGTATTCATTCCTGGTGTTATGAGTAACCTTGTGACTCTCCTGTAACCTGACACGCATGATAAAATAATTGAATTATTGGCAGTTTTGTCGCAATCGCTTCAAATTGTTGGTTTTATTCGCTGCATGAATTATTCGAAGTCGTCGGGCCTGCAATCGAGGTAAGTGATAAGACGTTCGCAATTAATAAAGTGGCCGAGTGGAGTAATAACATTGATATTGCATAGGAATGCATAGCACGAGTGACACGACATACCGTAGACAAGAAGTCTATGTATCGTATTATTAATAAAGCCCTCTAAGGATCTGCATTGCCTTCACGATACTTCCTGTGGTTGACTATAGACATTTATTATTTTTTGTTGAATGTACCGACTAATATTACAGCATATTTTAAAGATAATAGCCGAAAAACGGTGAATATTAACTCTTCTACATAGAAAAAGTAGGTTATAAATATTTTAATTGTTGATACCTATAATATTTATTATTTCATAAATTCATAAACTCATATTAAATGAGTTAAGTTTTTAGCTTTACATCGGTTTTCTGACTTGCGATTTCTCAGAGAATTAATATTATAATTTAAAATGATAAAAGGACTACAAGATTTAAAATGTTATTTACAGATGTAGGTACCTGTTGCATAATATTCTTTTAGTAATGTACCTACCTAATTAAAATAATTTTGAAACTCAGTTTATAATATTTACATTGATTCAGAAGGTGCCAATAATATTAATGTGTTTTGACTTGTGATATTTTAAACGTGTAAAAATACGTAAGATCTAGGCTAACTGAATTTAATTAGGTATTGTCCAACTGAAAATATGTCATGTATTTTTATGTTACACATAGACGAACATAAAAGCTCCTGCTTTTTTTGGGAAGACGGTAAAAAAAGAGATTGTGAGTGAAGAAAAGTAATTTACTGATTTGCCTATCTTTGGACTAACTGACAAAGTATGTACATATATCTATACTAATATTATAAAGCTGAAGTGTTTGTTTGTATGAACGCGCTAATGTCAGGAACTACAGTCAGTCTTATATCACCATGGCTGGTAATAGCAATCATACCTAATATGAATTTGCCAGTCAGTTCAATTCACGGCGCAAACTGTCGGGAAATAAGAGGTCATAATACGGCCTCTGGTCCGATTTGAATAATTCTTTCGGTGTTAGATTAGCTCGTTTATCGAATTAGGCTATAAGCTATTTATCATCGCGCTAAGACCAACAGGAGTGGTGCAACGCGGGTAAAACCGCGGGGAACAGATAGTGTAAAATATTCCTACCTACCTAGGTACTTCATTACTGCAAGTTTATGTTTCTAGTATTTTGATATCTGAGCTAACTTGATAGTTTACACTATTTCCTATAAAAAAACGAAAATTGGTTTGTGAAATAGTTTATAGTGACTATTATTATTATTAACAAGCATAATGTTACAAAATGTTTGTAGTAACATTTACTAGTTTGTGCTGATAATGATTGAATACAAATTAATGCTATGACTACCTACCTATATAGTGTAATATATAGTACCTATAATATATTATTTTCTTTTAAATAAAAAATGAATTATATTGGGTTATCTTTGTAATCTCATAACTTATGAGATGGTAATAATAATTATATAGATATCTGTAAGTAATAAGATGAAGACTAACATTCGTTAATTTGTGAAAAAAACCTAGTTCCTGGTAAAATGGCTTAAATCCTTAGAAGTAGGTACTTACTAGGGATGTAACGATACATGATTTTGCCGATACGATACCGATACCGATATTTGTAATCAAATATCGGCGATACCGATACCGATACCGATATCGATGGCTTGGTAGAAAAATAGATAGTGAATTATGCATAAAAGTTACCAACATTTAACAGAGACTCAACTGTAAATCGTATTCTTTTTAATAACAATGCCAAATCAAAAAACAAGCAAAACATTTATTTTAGTATTATTATTTTGCAAAGTCAGTTAAACTTTAAGTTATAGATACACATACAATCAGTTCCTAATAAAAGTTTACTATTGGTAGTTTTTTCAAAAAACAAAGTGCGCACGCGCGGGCGGCCTCCCGCATCGTTCATTGGGCGCGGTTTTTTGAATTGTTTGATATCGGTATCGGTTGTTTTATAATCGGCGATACCGATATATCGGCTTGCCGATTGTATCGGCCGATATATCGGTATCGGTATCGTTACATCCCTAGTACTTACCTACTTACCAAACACAAAAACTTCAATTAAATTTTCTTGTACTCAATAACAAGTAACAAATTAGCTTCTTTTCCCGTTTTCTGATAAAAACAACCTACATAGTGTTAAACGTTACTATTTACAAGATGACTTAGGTACACTGAGAAAAAAATTCATTAAAAAATATTAATAACTAATAAAATTCATATAAATCCTAGGACAATTAAAGTTCTCTAACGGCTACAAACGAGTTTTACTTATTGCATTTACTGACGCCAAAAATCCAAGTTTAGTTGGAATAAAAATGCCTGTTTACTAATAATGAGTAAAGTTTATTTAAGTGCAAGTAATCCAACATACTTTCTGTTAATATGTTTTTATTAAGGCCAATAACATAAATATTGGTTACACGTAATGTATTTTTTATTCTTAGTACTTTTTTTCTTGGGTTTTACTACTCTTGTTACTTGTCTTAAGAATCTTGTGACTAGGATTCACAATTTAATGTGTGGAAATAATAAAGCAGTGATGTTATAACCAGTATTTTTTTTATAGGCCCTATTAAAATTTTGACTTGTAATTAATATCTTTTATTGAAATTCATTGAGGTGTGATATAATTTCTAGTATTCTGTTTAATAGTAATTAGAAACATTGCTATACTTATACCGCTAAATTTAAATACCCAAAAAAACTTCTGGAGGAGAATCTACACATGAATATGAACAAGTTTAACTATGGAACCGACTCCAAAAAGCGCGAAAAACAATCATGTTTTTTACTTAACATTTGTGCTTTTAGAGTCGGTCCTATAATTAAATTTGTTCATATTCATGTGCAGATTCTCCTCCAAAAGTTTTTTTGGGTATTTAAATTTAGCGGTATAAGTATAGTAACGTTACTAATTACTTTTACATATTGATGATTTCGATCAACTTTCTTCTTATTATACGAAGCTCTAATAACTAATGTAATTCAAAACTTTATTGTTTTTTAAAATTGTTCAGATAAGTAATAGTGAAAAATTGTTCGAAATCTTCATTTGCAGATAGGTGGACATAATAAATAAAATTTGATATTTTCCTGAAATAACTTTATTCTAATTAACCAAAAAATAATCATTGACAACATAATTTTAAGTAATAAACTAAAAAATCCTGGGGATAGTATTCATGATAACAAACAACTTGCCCAACCGATGCTGAATTTTTAGTTTTTTAGTTTTTAGGCAACAACACTGCCACCAGCCAAGTAGTTTGTATTCAGTCTCAATGCCGCTGTGGCCACCCACTTCTCTTCCACTAGGTGCTACGGCTCTAAGGAATTCCACAGCCATGCGACTTTCTCCCTTAATTCTTCGTCGGATTCTGAAAGGAATCATTTATCATTTAAATTGAAAACAGCAATACCCGTAAAAGTAAACAAACTCGCTTTTCATCAAAATATACATTACCTGCTGATGCTGCTGGCAATCGTATTAATGGAGCTTCATCAGAATTCGATGACGAAGATGATGTTCTTGTCAAGGAATGTGAACGGGCCCTCTCGATAATTCCACGACTACGCAACTGCTCTACCATCAATCGACGACTTCAAAGTTTTCAGAACCTAAAATAATAACACTGATTTGAATGATGACTAAAAGAAGACCATAAGTGTACATCATATCTACAGGGTGTAATCGTTAAGTGTGCACAGGCGATTGCATCAAAAATCTTTAAATTGATATCGAAAGTAGGTACTTAACCTAATGAGTAAAATGGCATTAATAATAACTTTTTTAAAAATAGAACGTGAAATATCCGAAAATTTTACATTAAACACTCTCCTACATTTAGTATGAAATAGTAGAACGGTTTTAGTTTAATAATCAACTGACTTATTTCATCGTTGGTTAAAATTCTGAGTGTTCCAGAATCCACTCTTCCATCTAGACAACGCAATATACCAAATTACTTTAAGTATGAATAAGGTAATATTATGAACATTAATACATCGACTGTTCTGACAAAGAATAGTTTGGTACTGTGTTCTGGGGTGCAAAGAATAAATAAAACTATCTAGCTTCTAACTATCTACTTATGTAGTTTGAATTTTGATTAGGTACTTACCACGAAATTGGGTTACATACTCCTGCAACCCCCACCTCTTAAGGAGATCACTGGTTCATTGATCTATGAGTATTCTTTTATTCGAGTCATTCAATTGTTTTTGCACTGCACAAATTATTTTCACTTGTGTGTTAAACACACGTGCGCTCACTGACGCTAAGCAAATGAGCAATTGAGCAGCAACGTCCCGGCCGCTCCGGCCGCCGGCAGATCAAAGTAGGCATGTATCTTGTTACTAGTAAACTTTACTAATTCCAATAAAAGGTATATATAAACACTAATAGCCATAACTGTAATGACAAATAATAGTTTACTTCTTGAGGGAAAAATAAAACTAGTTCTAATTACAAGTTCACGAATTATAGAAATAAGAAATGCCATATTAGATATTATAGTTTTTTGTAATCGGTCATTTTAGTAAAACTCTTTTATAATCATAACTAATCTGTACCTCTTGATATTAGTACAGTACCTACAAATTCAAGGAATATTTATTAATACATGTAAAATCCTACAATCCCAAGTAAAGAATATTAATTTCGACATTTAATAAAACCCGTTTATTGGTATTATATTACGAAATTAATAAACTGTACTTGAAATTAAATTTTTTGTAGTTTTCATTAAAAATACATAGGAATTGATAAAATTTGATAATAACGCCATTTAATAACATTGTTATTAATTACGCCGAAATTTTTTCTCTCAGTGTAGGTATTTGATGAAAATATGAATTCGTCGCATAGTAGGTATCGAATTTATGATTACCTACATATATTTTAAACTAGCTTACAGTCCGCGGCTTCGCCCGCATATTCAAAAGAAATTCTCATTTCAATAAGATATATTTCTTAAATCAAAAAAATAAAATAATATTACTACCCGGTATCTCCCCAACTATCTCCAAACACAAAAATCATATCATAAAATTACTCCATTACGATAAAAAAGAAAGACAAACACGCTTTCGAATTTATAATATTAGTAAGGACGCGAAATTTTCTCTATCTTTTATGTATTCACGACTAAACAAAAATACCGATTTAGACGTAATTAGGAATGAAAACAGTTGAAAATCAACATCTCCCACATTCTCCCCCGTGGTTTCGATGGCACAGCTTTTATTAATAAAATGTCTTTTCTCTTGTGCTATTCTCAGCTGAGCATTTTCTGCTATGATCGAAATTCAGCTTAGAAAGTTTATGTGGCTTGGCTCGTAATGGAATAAAAATTGCCTATGTGCTTTTACAGACTGTAATCCATCTCTGCTAACATTTTAGTTCAGATCTGTTTAGCCGTTCTGCCGTTCTTAAAACAGAATCAAACATTCATCACACAAAGTACCTATGACATATAATATAAGGTGGAGTACACGGGTTTACTCACGTACGCCAATAAAAGATAGCCTATGATCTTATCCAGACGTATCTATCTTTGTAAGTATGTACTAAATTTTGAGGAATTTTGTGTGATGGTGCATTTACACATTCGTGCGAATGGCGAGGCGAATAACGAACACGCATAATATGTAAAGTTCATTCACTATTAGCCTTTAGATTCGCGTAAGCGGTTTTTAGGATGTAATTCATCCGACATAACCACGAGGGATGTAAGATTTCCGCAAAATTAAAAAAAGGACGTAATCAAAGGGAAGACGTAAGTGGGAACAGTGGTTCGCGAAGACATGTAGGAATGCTTCGTCAAGTGACGAAACGAATGACGAATACGAATGTGTAAATGCGCCTTGAAAGAGCTATCTTCACGTCTTCGGAAACTTTCTAGTGTTTACGTTAAATACTATTTGTAATATGTAAAAGATTGGATGCAAAGATCATTCTCTCATCTCTTTTACAGTTTACACCATTTGTCCTAAATAATAAGCATTTCATTCAATATCTAAAGAATTTCCCTGGATGATTGTTTATGAGTGGGTATCAGTTGTAGTATATGAATACGTAGACAATACAGACATATATGTATGTTTTCGTTAAAAAGACTAATCGGCTCATTATTACATTATTCCTTACTACACTCGCTACTTAGCCGTACTATTTGCATTACTATGGTAATTATACGACCTCACAAATGAAGTGATCGAAATTCTTGTTAACCACATAATTAACTACATATTTTCTTTAGAAAATGATGGTTGACTTTGAGTGATCAATAAACAGTTCCAATATACCCACTGCAAATGGAAATATGTACATGGAATCCTATTATGGATAAATGTGTTCATATGCTAAAAACATCATTCCATACTCCATAGGTAGTACCTAGATCGAGAGCAATATCCCAACTTATCGCTATATCATAATTTGTCTTCACATTATCCACATTCCCACTGCTACAATCGGTGAAGTAAACATCTTGAAGAAGCCGGCATGTAAAGAACAATATATATTTCAGTGAATGTCCCGTGAAGCGAGATCGTTCGATGACATCAGTCAACTCGCCACCGTGAAACTGAATATCAGTAAAAAATTCAGTTACATTTTTGAAAATGATTTTATGAAATCAATCTGAAAATGATATAATCCAATTAGACCACCACGGGTCCTTCGGGCTTCGTGCCTCATTATTTATTACTCGCAGCCTAAAAGTTTCCGAGACCTCTGCTAGCGCCGTGTCTAATTTAGGAAACTACTTAATAGCAATACATTTCATCAACTAATATTCAACTTTACCCCAAAGTTCATAAATACTTTTATTGAATAAAGGCGGTTCACCTCGTTATCTACAGAAACGACTCAACATAAATGATATGAGATTCAGTTGTAAATATGAGTTTTATTACTCTGCTATAAAGCTTACATTTCAGTGAATGTACCTTAAAGCTAAGTAACTCCTACAGAGCGCTGTGGCCCTGGTATCTTGTAGCAAACGCGCCAGTATACGGTTGAACACCGAGCGGACGTTGAAAGCGCATGCTCCCCGCCATTAACGCTAGCCAATCAGCGTTCAGCAGTTGTCGCGCCTGGTAAAAATATTTTAACACTGCACTGCAGTAGGCATGTATATTATTCTAAAGGCTTTATTGTTTTCTTGATTGTATTATAAAAGAACACCATTTCGGCGAAAAACACCACTTCTAATATTAGTTTTCAAAATTTCATTCTTTGCGCATCGTGTCGTGTTGCACAAATACTTCGTTCAGTCTTTTACGAAATAATTCAAGCAACTTTGTATAGATGGCGCTATATTAAATTTACAAGAATTCCATTTCTCGTTGTTTAGCTAAAATGTGTATAAAGTAACTATTCCAAGTGAAGAGTTTACCATATGTTACATTTTTTAATTTAGTCGAAGAAAAATGAAATCTTGGAAATTCTCAAATACGATTTGTAGTGTACACCAAAACCCACTCAATAACAAAATATATTTAAATATAAATAACATTATACATCATTATAGATCTTTCATAATTAAGGAACCATCATAAAAAAAACTAACGGTTTCTCAATAAAAAGCACCAGTGACGCGCGACGAGGACAGCAATTTGAAACGAATAGCTGCACTCGGAAGCAACACAAAGCAACCGAATTTTCTATAAATAATCGCCTGACAATGCTTCTCCGTAATTTTATCCATCCCGGTTTTAGAATGAAATAAAAAAGTGCAACCGGAACAGGACAGAGCAGGCATGGAGACGATCTTCGTTCTATTTTTATCAAGATATAAATTCTTGAAACGCACGCTGAATTCTTGAATTGACCCTAAGTTAATTCGTTCGCCGATTGATATTCACAGTTATGTCATCTACACTTTTAAAAACATCGTAATATTTCAGTTCAATATAATATTAACTTACTTAATTATTCACCAAAATTTAGCATTCACAAATGTTCCCCGTTTTTGATAACAGTATCTGAGATACTACAAATTAAAAAATTGTGTCTCTGAACACTCCATACATTTTATAATTCTGAACGCGATCAATTATAACAGGGGTCTTATATACCCCATGCGTAGGTACTCTCACCCTATGGAATATAAAAAAATGTTCTATGTGAACTGGTCCCCTATATTTAGAAAAGCATACTTAATCGCATACGTGTACGCTCGGAATATTAAAGTAGTGAATGGGGAAACGTCATATTGCAACCCCCACACTAATGCAAAGCATTGTCTGTCACGCACACATGCGTGCGACATTCCGTTAAAAGATAGCATGCACAGAACAACTAACTGGCGCAGAGGAAAATAAACTCAAAGTGGTCGATAAAAGATGCATTATCGATTATAGGGATATTGCATTTGAAATGCGACACCTCTATCCGCGACATTGATCTCTGTTTTAATTTTCTTTATGAAACCGCAGTGCGGTGTCTACTTCAATCGACTGGCCAGATTTCGTTAACGGATCTTGTTTTACGTCATTCACCTCAAAAACATTTAAAATTGAGTTGAATGGTAAAATTCCAATTAATTCTTCAAAACCCATTATCTTACTAAAAGGCATTTGTGACTTCGCGTAAAGATAAAACCAATTCGTCTGAAATTTAAGCGATTTCCTCTTATCCACCTCACCTAACGACTTATGATTACAAGAAAAGAAATGAATTTGTCCACAAACAATGAACACTTGAGTGGTTGGACCTCAAAAGAGATAAAAAAGGGGCACCAGCCGTTCAGATCCGGCGTCATTATGCGCTCGCCGGCGGTCGTTATGCCCCACGCATTATTATGTAAATATATATAAAACGAAATGGTCGATGTTTTTGTGCGCCCTTATCTGATACAGATAAGAATTGTAATTAGTCCGAGATCCAGGATACGACGCCGCAGGTGACGCTTTCCCACGTTCTATTGTCTAATTGCATAATTCTGTTTAACACCCGCTTATCGCAAATCAATAAAACATTTACAGTAATTGTTTTTTAATCTACATCTGTTCCGTTAATTGAATTACAAATTTGGTAAAACTTACGAGATTTATAACTAGCTTATCACGATATACTCCTAGCAGTAGCCATAATATGTAAATTTTCGTTATAAATACAAAATGAAAATGTAGAGCAATAAGAAAATTAAATAATGAATTATAACTTCTAGTTTCCTACGCAGATTTCAACGGTTGTAATAGAAGTATGTTTATGGCGGCAAGATCACCACTCTCGTCGGCTAGTGAGCCGATGAGAGTGGTGATCTTCAAGACCTAGTAGACCAATCATTACCTGTAGACCCACCTAGACCTAGTAGATCAACCTAGTAGACAGGAATTTGGCCAATAGGTACTAAGCATACTAAATTTTTATTAAGTGCCATTCCATAACTATACCCAAATATTACTCTGCTCCTCACTCTTCGGGTCTTATTTTTTAATTAAAAAAAAAAACGAATAAACTTATCTGGATATTATATATCTATTGAATTGGTATATTATATCGTTACAATCCTCTAAGAAAAAGTAATATCTCGCTGATGTTAGCACATTGTTTATTAGGTTCAATAACAATGGAATGTAATCAGTGTTATGAAGGGTCGGGATAAGGGTCAGGTTATCTCTAAACATCCCCAGCCCTCGCGTCAAAACCACCCGCTCGCCATTATTATGTTTTTTTTCTTATCCTACTGCCGCAGGGTGTGATCCCCTTAATTGAGTTATTACAGTCATATTTATTTTACGATTACACTAAGCAGATAACATTAAATCATGGCTTTGTCCATTTCCTAGCCTTTACTCTGTGCTTTCAATAACTTAACGCATCTTAATTGCTACATCAATTTATATAGAATTTTGTACTTAGAGATCAATCAGGGGGTTTACCATGATGTGGATCCCTCTGGATGCCCAACCTTAAGCAGAATTATTTCAAATATGGGAAAATGTATGGCGCTAAACGATTTTTTTTGCACGCTGGAATTAATAAGACGTCTTGATAACCCTCTAGGTCTTTTAAACATTGTAGAAATATACACGTCGTGTTTTTTGGATTACGCCTTTTATGAAAACAGCTTCAAAGCATTGTTTATAGAATCATATATGAAAACACACGTAAAGTTGTACGAGTATATTACCATGACATTGTGTTTTGCTGACGAGTTCTGCGTATCTTGCAAAACCATAGAATAAGTGGTTCGTGACTCCGTTACCCGTGGTTACATTGTCTGCACAGATAGAAACAGCCTCAGGAGTAAAGCTGGGTCCTTACAATGTAGCTGAAACAAGGTAAGGATAAGTCTTGACAAACAACGTGCACCATTACAAGTGTTTGCTCTCCGACTTAGCGAGAGGGTCGTATTCCCTTTGTATTCGGAAGACCCTTTTTACAATGCTCGCGTAATTTGTTGGAATTCTCTAACGAAAGCTTTTAGGCCAATCAAGTTATCCTACTAATGAGGAAACGTTTTTGGTTAAAATACTTAGGTACAAGTACTCTCTTTCTGCTGTTTACTTTTTATAAAAACCCCTAATTCAAATACCGGGGAAAACGTAGGCATATAGGAAAAAAGATACATGCACCTATTTGTATTTGAAAATTCCTCCATAAGAATAAATAGTAATACCACTACTTTGCAAAATGTATACGGGTAAATTTCTAAAACTTCAATACTGCCGAAACATTCGTATACGAGTGTCGTCCCGAACCCAAAGTTCACACTAGTAGGTACAGTAATTTCGTGATAGTCATTCGTGCCCTTTGATCACGTCCGAAAAACTATTTTTGAAGCGAATACGCGAATCTCAAGACGAATAGCGAGTGCACTGTTTAGGTATATGCGAGATCTTTAGTCGTCTCTCTATTCGCACGAATATGTTAACGCACCATAAAATGTATTAATATAGGTAGGTTTATTGAAATGTTACGATGTTTGTCATCATCGTTTGTCAGTAAGAATGATAGATTTCATTCAAAATATATACGAGAATTAGGATGACTAAATTGCTCAACACTAGCATTTTTCTCTGTTTCGGGGCTTAGCAAGATTACGCTAGTTTGAAAACTCTATCACTTTTGTAAGGGGTTGCTTTAATAGGGTTAAGTGTTAACTATTTGTTTAACATATTGGACATTAGGTACTGTGAGATCTAAAATATGTCTAGTTTAATTAATAAGTATTTGTTAGAACTTGGATTTTTAGGTAGGTATTGATTTCAGGATTCTTGCGTATTCTTATCATGGGTGCTTATTCACGTTTATTTAAATTCCACATATTGTGATTAACTAATTAAACTTCTCTGTCGTTTGTAGTGTGGCTTTGTCGTTTTTGAAGTTTCATATAAAGTCAAACAAAATATGATAGGACGGGAAATTTTGGAAATATCGCTGTATTTTTGTATCACTGGTTTACATCACGCATTATATTTATTTCAATACTTTGGTAATTGGTACCCTGAACATAATATTTTGAGTGCGATTATTATAAAATGATCTTTATCAGGTTATCTTTTATTCTGTATCAAACGTGAAAATATTAGTTTGTCGCCTAAAAGACAATACATATATAAAATATGATACTACTTAACTACTATAATGCAATACATTTTGAAAGAAAACTATTTCGATCAGTCGCTACTTGCTGTCGCACAACGTCAAACGAACACGAACAAGAATCAACCGGTACTCGTTGCTAAGTGGAGAATCTACCGCATTATGTTGTATCCTTGTCTTTCGCAATAAAATCCCCATACATATCTCTTTATCTATCGTATACCTATGCTCTTTCCTCGTTATATTTTCTACCTTATCTAACATATACCCCACTCTTCACACACCACTCCCCTTCCTTGTCTATCATATCGTTTTTGTATCTTCGCACACTATGTTCTCGCCTTGTCTTTCAAATAAATGCGTTTTCGCCTACTTTACCTACATAGCTCCTCGGCACTTCTGTACTCCTAGTAGATTTGTTACGAAAGAAACGCTGATTTTGTAATGCAATATTGGGAAAAATAATTATTTATATTTTTATACTACACAAGCTATAGTAGGGGAGCCCAGGATGCTAAATGTGGATTTACTCGAGCGTCACGGGAACCTATTAGAATTGGTAGATTAGACCATAGCGAGAAAAAAAGGTCCTATAATGTTTTCACTTTTAGCGGTGGGGAAGGGTTTTTTGATTTTTTTTAATTTAAAAAAGAAAAAAATTGGCTTGGAAATACTCAAGCGCGTTAGATATTGATATTTTGCATGCTCCAGGACGTCACTGAAAAAAAGTATACGTTAATCTGACGATTTAAGTGGCGATTTAATCGCTATGAAGAAAGGGTAAAAAATTAAAGTAATATTATTCGAGCGCGTCAGATTAATATATGGGGGGGTTAATTACAATATAAGAAGTCCCCATTTCGCTAATCTGACGATTCGAGCTCAACCTTAGGGAATTATGGATTATTCAAATTTTCCAGCGGGGCCCCTGAGCGCACCCACCAACCATAACTGCTCATATTGACTAGAGGTACTAATGAATAGCTAAGGTACCGTCCCTTATAGTAATCTGACGCGCTCGAGTAAATCCCAAAATCCCCTCTTGGGCTCCCCTACTACTACAAATTCCAATAACTAACATTTTCAACACCGGTTTTGTCGTAAAGTGTCATTTGTATTCTTGGTAATAATAATAATAAATGTAGGGTATATAAGCAAATAAATACGTATTTTATGACTTTATCTATTCTATAAAATAATTATACTTTGCACGTACAACTGCGTGGAGGTCTCTTCGTGTACAGAATATTCATTCATAACTTTATCTCTGAGGATTTTTATACTTATTGCGTTCTTATTATGCATTGTATTTATCAAAAAAATGTTACGGTATCATAGACTTCTGAATATTCTGAAATGCCACTAGGAATTACTATGAGTACCTAAATATGTATATTTAAGTAGGAACATTTTATATTGAAAGTTTAGTGAAGGGTACTAGAATGGCTTTTATCAGATGGATAAAAAAAGTTTTATCGTAAATCTTAGCTCTGGAGATAAAGCGCAGCGTTATAAAATCATCGATAGAGAGATGGAATATTAATGGGGCATTATTACGTCGGCCGCCTCCGGCTTTAAACGTTTTAGTCCTCCACCCACCCTTTTACCTCCCTTTTGACGCCTCGCGAGGTCTGTCAGCTTCGAAATTAAATGGTAAAATTAAATTTTATTTGAATACATACCTCAGGATTTCTGAAATTGCCTTCCTTACGGATATCGAGATGTTATTTCGTACATTATTTTTTATTCCATTTTAGCGCGCCTACGTGACACGTGGAAGCCATTATGATAACCTTATTCAATTATGATTTTAAGTTTCGTCTCTGTTTTTGTCACGTATTCCATTTACCGCAGATAAGAGTAATAATTTAGTGGAATGGTTTATATTAAAAATTATATATAAGTTTGTTCAAATAATATAGGTATCTAGATAGGTATGTATATTATTAAATTAAATTAAAAAAGAAAACTTCAATTCATAATGTAGCGTGGTGCGCTATTCATTCAACGTACAAGCAAAAAGAAGGCGATGATAAAATCTACATTTTAATTACGCATGTGAAATGTGCTGCATACTCAATTAGTTTTGCGGAGCGCGATTCATGAAAGCAAATTGGTTTAGCTGAGAGCCGGGCAGCCAGCCGCATACAACGTGATCACATCGTATAATACGTTTTATCCCATTTCCCGTGTAATTAGTAAACTGTCGCGTGCTCATTATAACGGCGCGAATTATAATTACGAGCGAAATATAAGATTTGTTGTTATTATTTTATCTTTTCACCTCTATTGATGGGAGGTGAATTATTTTACTGCTTGCTTTTATATAATTTTATTGCAGTGTGTGTGCTCTATGCACACACTCTTGAATAATAGATATTAAAGAAACATATTTTCCAAAGACAATGTCTGAATAAAATAGGCCGTTGACGATAGTGTATCGGCGAGAAACACTCAAATTATGCAGTCGTTGATAAAAACTCTTATCATAAATTGTTGTATTATCTTTAGCTTTGCGTTGTAGGTATCGCATGCTTAGGATATCTCCATGTGCAATGTTTTACATACAATAAACCTAACAGTTACAAATTACAAAGTCGTGAACGATAGCATATACGTTAAGAATTAGCGCCTAACAAAGTAACATGCAATATGTTGGAAGGCCATAAAAGGTTCGTTAATTGATAGTCGCAGTGTCGTCGCGTTGTCACGCTTTCGCCGCTCTAATCGCAGTCACGCACCAAGTCGCTTGACCTGACTTCTCTCGATGTTCGACGCGGTTATGCCATGCGTACTACAGACATGTGACGTGCGTGAATTAGGTGACGACAGCGATGGAATCTATTACATAATTAGTTCTAAAGTAAATAAAAGCTAGTTTGTAAAGAGGGGTTTGTAGTAAGATTATTATAAAAGTCCGTGACTCAACGCGTAATTCGAATCTTATTATTATTATTGATCCGTTTCATATTGCAAATACAATAGCATAGGAGTTAGGACTAGTTTCATATTTTACATAAACATAAATTCTGTCAAGTCCACACGATATTCACCGCATATGAAATAAAGTGAAACTTGGCGAATTCTCCACGTGTTCATCTAACTCAACTAAACTCGTGTGAGGTACAAGCGTAAAGCAATTTGCGAGCGGTGTTTAAGCGTCTGATCGGTCCCCAGGCTCGGCAGCGGCCAGGCCATTAATCCTGCCCCCGTCCCCCGGCCGCCGCCCCCGCCCCGCCGGAGTAAGAGGCCGGAGTGCCTTTTATCCGCAATTCTTTTGTAATATCCGCAGTACGATTGAAGGAAGTGCGAATTTTTATGTTGATTAAGGCTTTGTGGAATTAAAATGTCTAATTAAATGAACGAGGTAGAGACACTGGGGGAAATTAAAGTTTGGTCATAAACTTGTAGTTTCAGATAAGTAGACCTCCTCTCACCTCTGATTTCTATTAGATTTTCTATTGACGTTACCATTAATACCAAAACCATCACACCATTTTGTATTTCAAATGTTCATTTTCCATCAGTCGCTAGTCGCTACCTATTCCATTCACGAAGTGTTAAATAAAGCTGCCTCGCATTGCTTATTCCCTGGTCATAAATCTGACACTACGTTATCCCTATCGCACGGACAAAGGGAGAGTGCCGACACAAATTATGTTTGGTTCAGACGAGACGAGGCTCTGGGGTGACAAATGGCTCAAATTGCAACTATAAACTTGAGGTATTGTCCAATTAATACGGATCTACAGGTTGTGCAAATTACAGCCAATGCAGATATTATGATGCAATGTAAACCTTCATTTCTAGTAAAGGTTTTCATTTTTAGTTCGGGACGTTCAACTAAAATACTTCCAAATTTGTGTTTGATTACACAGGAGTAGATAATTTAGAAATATGGAAAAAAGCGTTTAAAAGAGCCCATCGGACTACTTACCACGCTAAAATAAGTACCCATTCGAAACTTGGCTATAAATCATCAGAAATCATTTCATTTCAAAACGACCACCAAATGACATATCATTCACACGACGCACATGCAACCTAACAACCACAGATTGTAAAACAAAAGCAGTGTAAATTGCAACTAGAAAACCGTTTACGTATATAACCAAAGACTAGTCGCAAATCGAAATTGTCCCTCGATATCTGGCAGCGCGCCAACGCTCGCGTCTCTTTGATTACCCGCTCCGCTCCGACGGAGTGTGATTTCGAAAAATAATTGGTCTTCATGAAAGGTACACCAGTGTAATGAATCAGTTTTGATGAGCCACGTGTTTTGGGGACGACAAATTAACGAATAATGTGTGTTTTTAGTTAAGAATTGTAAAGCTATTAACGCAAGTTCTACGCAAAAATTTGATCTAATAACCAGAATGTATTGAAATGCGTAGGTAAATGTTGTAAATGTCTTCTATATGAATAGTAAAGGAATGCGCTACTTTAAAATACGATAACATATTGCTATAAAACTGCAATTGGTAAGAAAATTCCTAATCGTAACATCAAAATCTATAAACACTTTCGTTCCCTTTAAGTAATACGTGATTTTCCCGTTGAATACTCCATATTCCATAAAAATAACAATACTCCATAAATTAAAAACGCAAAAATAATCTTATCAGCAAGTATAGGTAACAATCGCTCCTATAAATTTAGCTTACGCAAAATCGATAGCACCTAGGCGTTAAACTTGACTATAACAATAAAAAACAGGTGTACGATAATGTTCATAATTTATATAATCATCTAATAGAGTAATTAATAACGTAAAACCAGTAGCGGAGGCAATTAAATTATCGGCGTAATAAAACAGAGCGAACATAATTAATGACGAGTGTTCCTACGCGTTCGTATATTTTTATTTTTAGCTCCAAACACGTGGCTGGTCTTTTAATTTAATGGGAAAATGTTTAGATCATTTCGTTTGGAAGCTTATTTGATCGATCTTACCACTAAGGGCCGATTTTTCAATCCATAGTTAAAACTTATCCGCCCAATAAAGTAGGTATTACACGATAATATTAAAATGTCACCCATAAACTGTCAAAGACGGGCAAAGAATACATTTTCGAAATGGTAGTTTAATACGTTATTCGGCGAATAAGTACTAACCAAGGATTGAAAATCATCCTTTAGGTATATATTATTATTATAATTATCTTTTATTATCTATACTAATCTATACTAATATTATAAAGCTGAAGAGTTTGTTTGTTTGTTTGAACGCGCTAATCTCGGGAACTAGGGTAGACTGGGTACGGTTGAAACAATTTCACTTATAACGACCATAACTTTGCTCTTTATAACCCGAGCGATGAAAAATATATGTTAAATAAAAGAGCATGTATCTGTCTACTAATAGGCGCTATGATTTTAGTTCCATGTGTATTATTTTTTATAGCAGATCAAATTAAAAAAATGAATCCGATTTGTTTCAACCGTCCCCATACCAGGGGCGGTTGAAACAGTGATTGGGGTCAGTTGAAAAATATGCGAATAATACAAAATATAGCATTAAAATATGTTTTATTGATTGTTTGTTTATTTTAAGTCTAACAATAATTAAGTAACTCTTTTACAATAAGGTCTGCTCTCTAAATATGGTGACATACAAACAAGACAGAAGTACCTACTCCTCATCTTCTGGTGATATCTGCTCTTGTATTTTTTTCTTTTTTGCTTCTTCGGTGTTACTTTTACATTTTCTTCCATCAAATTTCTTCCTTTTTCCTCTATCCAATCGCTTCTTCACTTGCTTAGCTCTTGTTCGTTTCAATATTAATTCTTGCTCTTTTCTTATCTCTTCCTTATCTGATGTGTCAGTGTAAATAGTAGATTTCCTGAGTTTTCGCCCTCTATTATAATACCTTCTATTGTTATATCCTCTATTATATCCAATTTTTTTATTTTCTTGCTCGCCAGAGTCATCTCGCATTTGAATTTACCTTAGAAGCGATTAATTGTACTTCTTTGCCGCTTTTCGCAATGATCTCCGGTTTTCACTTCCTCATATGCGTCTTTGTACTTTGATAAGTCTATTTATCTTCCCGAAATCTCTCTTACACGTACTATCGGCATCTAAAAATACAAAAAATAATTAAAACAATGTTTCAACCGTACCCAAAAAAAATGTTTCAACCGTCCCCAACTCCTACTTTAGGTAAAATACAGTTATAGTAATTGTAACAACAATGATACACAAACTATTCACAATGTCATATTCCACAAGATTCACTTCAAACAAAAACGCACACTTAATACTGTCACTTAAATAGAAACGCCAATAATTGGAAAAATCTCCAAGCAAAAATACTTACTTTTGGTCATAAAAACATAATAGGGTCTTATAAAATCAGCTGAAGCGCGCGGAGATCGACGCAACATTGTGGTTCGTGTTTAGAACAGTTGTGCGCTTCATTTTCCCCTTGGACCCCTAACCCCCCCACCAACGGTTTGCGAGATATTCGTGTTGTTTCAACCGTCCTTTGTTTCAATCGTACCCAGTCTACCCTACTGGTCCGATTTAAAAAATTCTTTCGGTGTTAGAAAGCTCATTTATCGAGGAAGGTTATAGGCTATATATCATCACGCTACGACCAACAGGAGCGGAGCCACGGGGGTGAAACCGCGGGGAGCAGCTAGTTGAAATACCTATAAACTAAAATAGATTTGCCGCTACGGTGCCTTCTTTATGAGATTCTCATTATCTGAGACATGAGAATGATCATAATTATAAACAATCGTGTCTATTCATTCCGTATAGCTAGTTATTACGAAAAAGAATTATTATCAAAATAATTGATATTTGGATACATTCCTTGTCTAACAAATATTAAGTAGGTATCTATACTAGGTATACTATAAATATTATAAAGCTGAAGAGCTTGATTGTTTGTTTGAACGCGCTAATCTCAGGAAATACTGGTCCGATTGAAAAATGCTTTCGGTGTTAGAAGGCTAAAAGGCTTTTAGGTAAAGGCAATACCATCACGCTAAGACCAACAGGTTACAGGAGTGGAGCAATGCGGGTGAAACCGCGGGGAACAGCTAGTCAATTATAAGCGTTAAAGTTATATGTACCAGTAATGCCATTTTTATATTATTTTAGATACACATTTCATTACTCCCTGAACGATCAAATATAAAAACTCTGCAATAAAAAAACTGGACCATAAACGAATCAAAACCAACATGTACCTACCTACTCCGTAGGCAGATAGCAACCGTAATCCAGAAACTTGTCATAAATTAACGTTCATTTAAGTAGATGTTGCGATAAATAAAATAAATCTTTTAACTTCCTACCTCTAACATCTGCGTATATTTCTATTAAAACTTGTTCTAACTTATGTAGTTATCATACTTGGTTTATCGAACCAATAAAATTACTCAACTTTCATAGCATTCAAAATAACCAAAAAGTAAAAACACATAACGCCAATCAATTTGTTTCTATCTTTGATCTTTTCTTTGATCGGCATTGAAATGTTAATAACTGCACGCATATTTTTCATTTTTGTCGAAGTTACAGTTTCACAGGAAGTCGGTGAAGTTAACTTTTCTTATTGTTAACCTACGTTATTTTATGAAACCCCTATGATAATATCGATGATTAGTATTCATCATACCATCGCTTAAGGGGTAAAATAAATACCAATACTGTTATGACATCAAATTGATATTCATGCGGGTCGCCTTTGAAAAGCTAATTGAAATTTGTTTCTTCGTCTGGGAATGGATTTTTAATATTCCTTCATGCGCGAAAAGTATTTTTTCCAAAGTCATACCAATTCGTTAACCCTTGTTTTCGCGAATATCTCCAACTTTGGACCCGCTCATTTCTTCTTCTTATACGTCTTTCTCCATTTATGTATTTCGAATTGTATATGAACTTGTAGACGTCTGTACATTCGCAATAGCTCTCAGAATATTTCAGCTCACGCGCCTACAGAAGCTCATGAAATCAGATCAAAAGATCTGTAGCAACTAGCAACACAATTCTGAAAAGAGCAATTAAAGCGTAGGTTTTCTACATTTATAATAAAGACATCATTCTGATAAAACTCATTTTTTCGCCGGAGAAAAATTATTTATACTGTAAGAGTAATTCTCATATTTGTACAGCTTCATAAGATTTGAAAGATTCACGAATCATGTACACCGAGGTATTAAAAATCATTGTCAAAAAGGTTTTGTGTGAATGATTTATATGCAGTCGTTGAGAAAAATATCAAATGTAAATCTGCAACTCTGCCTAGTTACTTCATCTATTATCTAAATAATACATGAAGTAACTAGGCAAGTCGCATAATGACTTCGTGGGAAAGCAATTGGACATTATGGAAAAAAACGGACGTAAATTTGACAAACGCGTAGACTTCTAAGTAAAATCTAAACTCGTTTCGAGCTCCAGATATTTTAGGTCTGACTTACTGTAGAAATAAACCCTAAAAAGGTTTTTAAAGCTCTAATCGCTGTGATTATTCTGATATATTTAGCTAAGCTTTTCACCTAAATCTACAAAGATAACTGGGTTCAAACCTGTATTGCAGTCACAATCTCATATTTCTCTGTCAGAATAACCTTTTAAATAATATCATGTTCAAGCCTGAGAGAAATCTCGGAAACTTATAGCCATAATTAAACTAATTGCCACAGAGCTATTCACAATAGATACGTTAATTATGGTTAAGAATTAATTAGACAAGCTCCGATCGGCTCTAATTGGCGTCTATGTTCCGAAGACGTGGTCCGCCCATGGCACGATTACTACCATCGACTCTGCCACTTTTTGTGCAGCGTGCACATGTTGGAAAGTCGACTCTATCGTCGCGCATTAAGGGTGATATTGTGGGCACGTGTATTGTGGTGAGTCGGGCACGAGTACGCGGGGGTGGAGGGAGACGAAGCGGGGGCGGGGCGGCTCTCCCTTCGCCCCGCCCGTCGTCCAATCGCCGCTCGACAAACGACGCACTCACTTTGTTAACACGTCCCAACTGGTCCTTTTTATTTTTTGGTGTGCATCGTTTTTGTAGCGTTTTCGAGTTGATGATGGTCTAAATGAGTTTAAGTTAAACTAAGTGTGGGGTATAGTGATATTGCTTTTGGTTATTTATCAATTTTGATTAAGTTTTTAGATGTTTTTGATGAACTTTGATTCAAAAAAAATGGATGTTAGTATTTAGGTACTGATTCTAATATCAGCTCAAATTAATTAACTGTCGAAGAATAATCAATACTTGAAAACTCTTAGTACCGTCGAAGCTAGTAAACGTCATTACAAAGTCACTTCGCTCAGTTGTGCGCCGACTCACCCTTCGTGCGCGAAACCAATAAGACGCGAGGGTTTCAAAGTTAAGTCGGGTTGAGTAACGCCCTATTTGTTTTTGTGGGTAACCAAAAATGGGCCTTATAGCTATCCGGAAATAGTCGACAATAGAACAAGGTCCGCTTGTGCGGGTAAAGTGAAAGGCCGGTGATAAATATGCAGGAGATTGGGCTTTGCGTGGTTTAATGAAGTCGCCACAGGTGTTCTACACGGCCACTGGAGACTCGCAGCTTAGCTTTGATTAGTATTGCCGTAATCACAATTTTACGGTGCTCATATTGCAATTTTGGCTTTTTATGGATCGAAATTATAACTTGGGAATTGTAAGGTTTTTTTAATTAAATTTTGTAAATACGTTGATAACCTTGCGTTGCGTTGGTGCTCTACCTTGTACCTTTAAATCGGGATGTAGGTAGTTTCAGAAATAAACTATTTCTCACACTTAAATAAAAGGTGTATTAATTTAATAAAGTTAACCAACTAGAAGGAATGTGCCGCATCGGATGTTCAGTTTATAGAATCCTTCGAGATCAAGCTCAGCCTAGTTACTATTTGGACATTACCTAAGTATTACTTTTACCTTTCACAGTTGAATATGCATGTTTGTGTATGTATTGCATGTGGCTTGTATAACGGCATGTATTTGACAGCAACGGTATGTTTTGGGTTTGATCCCGGGGGAGATACCGCGACAGCTGTAGGGAGCAGGTGCGCCGAATTACACTCGCAAACCGGCGCCCTGCCGACCTGCTTACCTTACTTAGGTATATTATTACTTAAAAAAACACCTCATAACATTTATTAACATCGTTCAAATATAATGTTCATACGAAAAAAGCTAAATTCAAACATATTTTGAGCCAATTAGGACTCGCAAAAGTCAAAAACTTTCTATGTGTGGGTAAAATTATGTCGAAACCCGTTCACGTAGTGAGAATCGCAAATTAATCTGCAAGGCTGTGTTCCACCCTCCTGCCGCTCGGCACGCCATCGGTCAGTCACGCCACGCCATCCTGCCGTAGCACTCGTTTGTAAGTCGATATGAACCCACGAATAACCTCGTTTCTTTCTCTTTTCAGAACAAAGTCGAATACTACGTGAAATGGAAAGGCTGGAAGCCGAAACACAACACTTGGGAACCAGAGGAGAACATTCTCGATCCGAGGCTCATTCAGAGCTTCGAGCGAGGCGAAGAGTTGAGACGGCAGGGCCGCAAGCGGGAACGAGAGCATTCGCCGGTGGAACGGGCGCGCAGCGGCTCGGAGGAGCGCCACCCACCGCCCGGCAAACGCAAAGCTGAAGTATTGTCTAAGGAGTCGGGCAAGATTGGAGTTACAATCACCATGAGCCCTCCGGCAAAGAAGCACGACACTCCAAAGATGAACGGGGGCAGGACTCACGCGCAACCTCCGCCGCCAGCCGCGCCGCCCGGTGGAGCCCCCGCCCCCGCCTCCCCCGCTGCGGAAGCGGCGGCGCCCAGAACGGGGCCCAGAAGGGCGCCGCATTCCCCTGAAGAAGCTGACGCGCACACTCCCCCTGAACGAGAAAGACGCACGGATACCCAGCCGACGGCGACAGCCCCCGCGGAACCGAAAGGCGCTCGACCGCCGCCTCCCACGCCGCAGCAGGAAGACGAAGACTCTTGGGGCGAAGCGCCGCTCGCCCAACCCGCCCCTCCTCCTCCTCCGCCGCCTCCCAAGCGTGGAGCCGCGTACTGGTCGGCGCGATCGCCCGTGGCGGACCAGATCTTCATCACGGACGTGACGGTGAACCTCCAAACGGTGACCATTCGGGAGTGCCGGACACAGGACGGCTTCTTCAGAGCGCGCGAGAACCGGCCGCTCGACGTCACGTAAACCCGGCACATGGTGACCGTTGCGTACAAATTGTGTCTAAGACGATGTACAGACTTTAGGTAGCTAGTATTTATTTAGTCCCTATTAGAACGCGGTAGCGTCGACTCAAATGAACCTCGAAGATTGAATGTGATGTGTCGAAAGTTCATAATATTCGGATATGAGTTGGTGAGGTACGTGGAAAGTGATAAATTACCAGTTTTATGAACCTCGTGTGAAACTTTTTGTTATTAATTAGACATTTGCATAATGAATTGCGTTATTTGAATTAGGTACTGGTTACACTGCTGGTCATTCCTAAAAACTAAGTTTTTTTTCGTACTTTGGGTCCATCCCATGAATAGTGCAATGATAAAATTCTTTTGTGCCGATTGACGGAAGAATGGATGTAGTACCTCACTTTTTGACCACCTTTTGTATATAGAATAAATGAACTATTGTCAATTGTTAAAAATAGATTGTCTATTATTTGTTGAATTATTATTAACGATAATAAGATTCGACTGGTGTACGTACCTGTCAATATGAGCTAGCGATAATATTAGCGTGTTTATAATTTTATACTTCACAAAAACGGCTGTTTTGTGACATCCTAATGAATCTATCTAGAATTATCTACATTATAATTATTTATCGAGAATTATTCGTTAACAAAAATTAAGGTTCAATAATATGCAATAGCGTAGTTTAAATTGTTCAAGCGTTCGTTTTCATGTATTTATTATCTTAAACTATTTATGGTATTCGAGGAGTGCAGGAGCGAATCTCTTTTATAATCGTGTTTACTCTTTATTGGTTAAACTTTTTGTAAATAGTTATGTACGAAATATTATCTGATGAATTCGTTTTAATGAGTTTAAACTTTTGTTATTGTTATTTATGTTTTCCTTGTCTAATTTGTATTTCCTTTGTCGATTGTCTTGTAAGCAATGATGAAAAAACTACTATGAAAAAGTCAACGAATTTTAAACCTCAGATTTATTAAGCCTAAATATAAAACATATGAAATATAATTATTATGCTAGCTGAACTGTATTAGAACGCTAATTTTTGTGTTCCTTATATTGTTATACCTATTTTTTGTTCCTTTTATAATGATTAAGTGATATAAGTTCGTAATTCATTATATTATTGTACATGTAGTGCGGTGCTTGGAGGTTTTTAAATTTCAATGATAAATTAATATTGTATTATATAGTATTTCAATTTTTCAAAAACATGAAATGTCGTCACTAAATATTTAAGTATAAGTTAACTGAAAGCAATTTAAACGACTATCTTTGTGTGTGAAATTGGCATACTATGTGTAGAAGGTATTTTTATTTAATTGTAATGCATTTTAACTGTGACGATATTTGTATATAGTGTACATATTGTAATATTATTTTAAAAGAGCACTTGTTTTATATTGTGATAGTTCTCACATACTGTAGTCTGTAAATAAATGAGAATGAATTAGACATTTTTGTTTCATTTCCCATTTTACATTACCTATATGGTAACAAACTTGTTAAGGTATACAAGTATACAAGGTATACAAGTTCAAAAGTAGGAAAGTATTGTTTTTTTGATAGGGGAGGAGAACAAATGAGTTTTATGAATAATAACTAGAAGGTAGGGTACCTTCTAGTTATTATTCATAAAACTCATTTATATTACTATTCATAACTACAGAATTGAGTAGAATCACACCATAAACAAAAAAGGATTGTTATATTTACATGGGCAATTTGTTAATCATCAAATGTTGAAATTCTGAACACAATGGGTTAATGTTAAAGGAATTTAAGATGAATATGAGCTAATTTTAGAATACAAAAATGAAAAAATTAAGAAAATTGTTTGAGGAGTCCCACTATAAATTCATTTTTCGTGTTTTTGCTTTTCATGGCACTTTCATGAGTTTCATTTTCATTCGATTTAAAAAAAAAAAACGATTCGTTACGACTCTATTTTTCCATTTGCTTCGCGACCCATTTCCCGCAGGTTTTTATACATAGTTATTATTTTTTTCTTTACAAAGAATTAGATTCTTTGCAGTCGGAAACAAACCCAAGCAACCAAAAATCACTTTAAAGTTTAAATCCGTATATAGAGTCTAGTGACTAGTCGTTTTAAGTGGATGTAAAGTTTTGTAACCTTTATATGTATAGAAGCCTTACAAGAGAACATAAAAATTCATAAACGTGAATGATGGAGATCTATAATACTGTAAAGTTACTTTGTGTGATCAGACAAAATATATTATTAATGAAACGACGGAGATAATTTTTTATTGATTTATTGAAGTTGACATGGCAATATAATGCTATGAACTTTTGACGTTTCCATATAAATCGTTCTGTCAAGTGTCAACTGTCATGTGCCTCGACTAATCAATCGATCGAATCCGAAATCGAGGCGTTGAATCCGCTTACTGGGTACTTGAGATCATCCCGTCGTGTAGTTTAACAAATTGTTTAACGATTGATCGTTCTTTTTACGTTAAATCCAATTTTATTGTCTGAACACTATTTACTAACATAGAATGGAATGGTCACGAGAGAAAACATTGAGATTGATTGGTTTGCTTCAATTAAATGCCGCACTGTGGAATCCCTCGCTCGCTCGCTGTGATACGAGACGTGAGAAACAGAAGCGCAAACAAGAACTACGCGCTATTGCCGCTGTGTTTGGAATATCGGCGTTTGATGTGACGAAGAAAATACAACATCTTCGTACTCAGTATAACAGAGAATTGGCAAGGGAAGCTATTGTCCATGCTGAAGATCCCAATGATAGATACGTCACTAATTGGTATGCTTACGATTATTTACATTTTTTAAAGGACTCAAATAAGCCCTACAGAGTCGTACAATCGGTAAGTAACGAGATTAAAGTTTGAATCTCTGGTTCTGTTCTCAAATTATCATTCCATCAATGCAGAAACTAAAAATATTGATTCAATAATTTAGACTATGTGTTTATATGTTTTTATTTACAAGTGTTAAGCATAAAATTATTCATGAGTCTCCTCATCCTAATAGTCATCAGCGTATTTTCGATTGCCTTATAAATAATACTTCTATTTTATATATTTCAGGATGAACTATCAGAAGCAAACAGCACAGTACAAACAAATAATGAGTCAACATTAGGGGAATGTAAGCTAGACAATTTGTCTCCGCCAACAAAAATAGCAAGAACAGATAACCATGACTTCAAAGCAGATTTACTGATCCCTGACAAAAGAGATGAATTCTCTGTTTTTGGAGAATATATAGCAAATGAATTGCGATCTTTAAAAGGTGAAAAGAACTTATTAGTAGCTAAGAAAAAGATTCAAGATGTCATATTTGAGGTCAAAATGAATATGTTCAGTGAACCGAGAGAGCAGCCATGCCTATATACACCAGGATCGCAGGCCCCTACAACAAGTATGGCCACAGAGAAAATATATACAACTCCTGTAATAAGTAATTTAAGTACTATAACATCACAGGCCCCACCTACCTCAGCAATCAATGAGATTATTATTAGTGGTGCATGTCACTATTCTACATTTAAAGTTGATGAAGAATAGCATTGCCAACCACTTCCCAGTGTGGAAGTGGATAAAAGTGATGAATATGGAATGAGACATTGAATTATAATATAGAAGAACTAAAGTTTTGTGAAAGTGCAAATAACTATAACATGATTGTATTGTATGTGTGACAATATTATAGTAAATAGTATATTTGTAAATATTCATGTAGATACTATATAATATCTACTACACCTAACAGACATAACGGTTTTAAGTTAGTTATAAATATTGTGCCTAAACTACCTACCTATAAGATTATTAATTAATAATTATAATAAATTTATTAATAATAAATTTAATCGTAAACAATGGACTATTGTTAATTATTTAAAATAATAATTTAAAAAATATATTCATGAGTTTTCAATCTATAGTGGTTTAAAGTTAACTCAAAAATGGAGCATTTTCGTAAATTTTCTAAAAAATCTTAGAGAAAGTGTAAGAAATGTTATAGTATGCTATATATTCGTTATCTACTCAATAAGCTCTTTCATTTGATACCCCACACGGCATGTTTTGGAAATTTTTATTTTTTTTCTTTGTATGCCATATTTAATTACCGGGGTGGGGAGAGGGGGACCACAAAACTGGTTGGCAACATCTGTCTATAGGATGTCTGGGATCTATACAATATATATCAGAAGTCAGATTTAGGTCCGCTATTTTTGCAAACGAAACTCCACTTAGTCCGTTTTCTTATGGGCATGCTTGTATGGAAAGGTATACATTTTTGAGTAAAGCAATGCCATTTGGTACGAATGTTGTACTCGTCCACCTAAGCCCAAATCGCCCGGTAGCCAGTCTTTACTCCCCTGCAGAAAGGAGGGAGGGGGGTTATAGAAAAGAGCGCCCGGCGCTCCGAAAATAAATTCTGGCGGAGCCATTTGGACCTTTGAGTCAAGTTTGGTATCGTTTTCAGGTAACTAGATGATGCCTAATTCATCCCCCATACCAGTTTTTTAGGGTTCCGTAGCAAAATATGTCACAATCCTTAAAATAATGAACTTTTGGCAGTGGCAAAATCCAAACAAACCAGTATATTTTCATATTTTTGTATTAAACCTGGTTTATAAAAAAAATGATGTCTGAAAGGCCATTTAATGCAGATTATAAAAACATTAACATGTAATATATATTTTACCATTGTCAATGTAAAATTAATTATATAAAGTATAGTAACGCTCGTTAGCGCAGCATAGGGGACGGCTAATAGACCCGAAAAATAAGCGATACTAACAAACAAAAACCAGCCAAGTGCGAGTCTGACATGTTCATCGAGTGTTTCGTACTTATTTGTCCCATATCATGTTAACTTGTCTGGTAGAACCTCGTTAACTGATACACACACACTTTCGTCTTTATAATATTAGTGTGATTTTAAATCATCTTTAAATTATAAATGAAGTCAGGTAACCTTGTTAAAAATAAAGATATATAATAATAGAACGTTTTTGTATTAATAATAATGACAACCACCTCCACAATTAGGTACATAATTCGGTACATTTGAGCTGGCATATTCAATCCGGAACTACAAGATTTCACGTACCAACATCTTATCAATTCAAAGCTTCTCTTTTCTTTTTATTACAGATGGGCAAGGAATATTTTGATTTTTTTTAGGCCCCCAAATATATATGTCGTGGCCATATCGTAAATTTGCTCATTTCATGATATGACTGGCCATTTCACGAAATGGTCGCATTTCGTGAAATGGCCAATTTAGTTTGGCCACATCATGATGTGGCTTGAGCAGATCAATGATAAGAAATCGTTTCACGATAAGGCCAACTAAACGCGCGGTTTTTTCATGAAATGATCAAAATTATTTGATCATATCGTAAAATAGTTACATTAATCATTGGTAGAGGCGCTGCAAGCTCTGTGTTTATGTGATAAGATGGCGGCCGCTGGCGAAAATTTAATTATTCGCAGTTAAAAACTTCATAATTCGTTTAATAACAATATGAAGAAAGTCATAGCAAAGAATTTACGACGGTTCGAGTACTTACTATGGAAAATGTGGATATCTTATATGTATTGAAGAAAAAATGCGTCTTAAATAAAATAATTTAAGACGTATTTTTTCTTTTAGGATATATATTTATATATCCTACTATAGTATTATAATTGTTTGTTTTTTAAAAAGCGATCCGCTTCTGGCACTCGCCGGCCGCTGCCGCGGCACGCTCGCTTTGCTCGCTCGGCTCGTGCGTTGTTTATCAAAGTCTAACCTAACCTAACCTAACTGTTTTTTATTGCAAAAACGATTCGCTTCTAGCATTCGCCGGCCGCTGCCGCGGCACTAACTTAAATGACATTAAACAAGTTTTTAGAATATTCTGAATTTTAATACTTTATGGACTCTTTATATTTTATACGATCTGGCCAAATGTGGATGGCCAAATCGTGAAACGTTGACGATTTAACGATCTGATCAAACTATGTTGGCCATTTCATGAAATGCGACCATTTCGTGAAATGATCGGTCATATCATGAAATGAGCAAATTTACGATATGGCCACGACATATACACTATACAGCCTGTAAAACTGCCCTTGAGGTGTGTTGTTTAAGGGCAGCTTCTGTGGGAGGCAAATTTTCGATCTACCTATCTGTGTTTGTTTAAAATTTGTTTGCAACTCTCATTTACTGTCACAGCGGGGTACGATGTGAAAAACAAACATGTACTTATAATACTTATAAAAAAATATAAGTTCTGGATAAGAGCATCTTTAAAATATTGTGACCGTCCCTTACGCTATCATGCATTGTAATAACAAACTTTTCAATTTCACTGTCTGTATATTTGCCACTGTAAAGTGTTTCAAATCCTCGTGTGACATTCGGATATGTCTTCCATACCTTAAATGCATGTGTACCTATAGTTCTTTTAGACCTTCTAGCTTTGGAACACA
>CAJQZM010038524.1:0-36183 GCA_907164665.1 Colias nastes | reverse complement strand
TGAAAAATAAATGGATGGAAGCAAAAACTGGTTTCCTACGAAACATACCTAGTCTGATTTGTTCCATACATTTTCACGAAGATTCGTTTATTGGCCTATCAAAGTTTCGACGAATAATGCATATACATACAGTTTAAGTTAATAAAAAGCTTAGAAAAATGAACATTCATTTTTATTCTCATTCTTCTGTCAAGGTCAAAATCGATTCCCAAATCGATTCCATAAAATGTTTTAACTACCTACTTAGTTTCTATTTATTAGGGGACAATTATTTTGACGTTGTGAACATCACTAAAAGACTCGCGTGACGTCAAAGTAACTACGCAAAATGTTACACGCTCGGTTCTCATATAAATCGACGAACTATTTCCTTCTATCTCGATATAGTTCTATGGTTGCAAACACGCGAAATGAACATGCCTGACGGCTGACGTGCACGTAATTCTAGCGCTCATTAATAAATTGTTTCTATTCGTCAACGAATAGTTGTACTGCACAAAATCACCAACATCTTAATTGTCTGTAGTGATTAATTTACAAAAAGTAGAAACTAAAACGATATCATGTTATATTTTGCAAGAACGAATTTTGCGACGAATCACTACGTAGTATAAAACAAAGTCGCTTTCTCTGTCTCTATGTATGCTTAAATCTTTAAAACTACACAACGGATTTTGATGCGTTTTTTTTAATAGATAGAGTGGTTCAAGAGGAAGGTTTTAGTATATAATTTATTAGGTTTTAGACAAAGCGGGCGAAGCCGCGGGCGGTAAGCTAGTTTAATTATAAACCACGTTATGTTTCAGCTCTGGCAGCGGCGTGTGGACGTGCCAGCTGTGCACGTTCCACAACGCGGCGCCGCTCGACTCCTGCGAGATGTGCGCTATGCCCAGGTAATGTGACACACATACTCACTCACTCGATACGGCACTCACTCACTTACCATGTAACTCACTCAACATGACACTAACTCACAACGTCACTTACTTGACACGACACTCATTGGACATTACACTCATTCACATGTTACTCACTCACTGAAAGTTTCAATCGCTCACTGGCCACGTTTATTAAATTGACACTCGATCATTATTATAATTAACGCTAATCGAACTTAACTTTTTACTCGCTCACTACGTCATTGGCGCCACTGGTGGCATACACATTCTAACTCAATATCATACTCACTCATCACATCAAGACACGTTACAATTCCTAGCTCTTAACTTCGTCACTCACTGTTTTATTTTCATTCCACCAATCGTCTCAACTAGAAAAACTTAGTAATCCGCACGAGCCAATTAACATTCATTTCGATTTTTACTGTTTTGGAACGAAGAGAAAAGCTGCTCGCCGTGTCTCTTGAAATTTCTTACTTTTCTATCATTATGTTATATATTATTACACTAATACTATTATATTTATTTCAGAAACAACGCGATGTAGATACGTGCGAGGTGTAGTGGTTGATCCTACAGAGCCGGTCCCGAGGCGGACATATTTTTGTACGCGACGCTCCGAGGGCTTTCCGAGGCGTTTATAAAAATAAATTTTAGTCGCTAGTTGTTACTTTTACATTTCATTTAGAGTTTGTACGGTAGAAAGATTCCATTTATTATTTCGATGTATCTTCCTCCCAGTTGAATCCAAGTATCGACGCATACATTGTAAATAATTTTAATTTAAATCAAATTTTTGTTGGAATTACGATTTTGAAAGACGAACGCGTGGTTGGTTATTTTGTTTAGTGTAAATTGTAATTGCAAGGGATTATATACGAGGCACTTTTTTCTCTTAGTTATTATGTTAAGCATGGTTATACTTTCGTCATATCACAATTCACCATAGAATACTGTTACTCAAATTTTGATTTTGATACATTTGCACTTCATCAACAGTGAAAAGTTTAGAATCTTATGCATTTGAAAATTAAATTAAATAAAATTAAAATCAAGCAATTTATCATTATGGTATATCTTTGTTCATTTTTTCCAAATACAATCTAAACTCAATATGTAATTGATTCATAAAAATAACTAAATCTATTGATAAAGTGCAAATGTAGTAGTGTGGATGTGTTTGTCCGCTAGACGCATATTATTTATGATATTTATGTGGGCCGGCGAACGGGCCGACTTTTTATATGAGAACTGGTAAATACAGTGTGCTGCGTACACAGATTTGCGTTTTATTATTTATCCCTATCTATCTATCCCATATCCCTATATATCTACCTATCCCAAGGATAGCCTTGAATGTGTTATTCTATTTAGAAACTAAAGACTTTAACATGTCTCCTCGTGACGCTCACTGCAGTGTGCGAAACGTCGGGACAATAATGTACCTAATGAATAAATTGCGTTTAAAATCCGCTAGTCTTTAATTTCTAAATATACAGGGTGTCCCGCTGTTGGTATACTAAGCTCAAAGGAGGTTATAGTTTTGCATACGCTGAGTACGTAAAAAATACTTATAAAATTCCAGACGCATTTTTTTTCAAATAGATGAATTCTTAAAACTATGTGTACACCCATAACAAGCAACCCGCCCAACTTGCCACCCGCACGTGAGCTATCGTTTAAGATTATGTTTTCATAGACAAAATTCTCACATTAGAGAAGCGGTATATGCCTCCTGCGCGAAGCTAGAGAAGAAAACATGGATTTTCAGGAAAAATTTAGCAAAAAATTTTTGACGTAATTTTGTTGTTGTATTTTTTATGTGATCAGTGTATGCAAAACTACAAGTCCCTTCGCGCTTAGTATACCAATAGTGGGACACCCTGTTACTCGAGTAAAATCAAACACATACAAAAATAGAATAACACATACTATGTGTATTTTTGGATCAGTTTAAATAGATTTGACCCTATTGAATATTATGATCGAATGATATAATGTCTGCCGTTATTGAATAAATGAATATTGTTATTCTGATAAATCAATTCATTGTAATTCAAATTACACAGATTAAGTAGTATTTTTATAATATCCATGTGACAAATATCGGCACTAAGATTGAAAACTGAATTAGAATGTTTATCCCACAATACAATATGTAACTCGATAAATGTTGAACCGATTTTTTTCGAAACTTTTTTCTTTGATTACAAGAAAGACAGTACTATTTATATGTACACTAACTACTTAAGTAACTACTAGATACTATAAACAACTACCTACCTATATACAAATACACTGATAAATCAATTCAACGTTATCGAAATTCAAACCCTATGTTCACACGGTGTCACGGTTTTTTTCTACCGTATCGGTTTTTGCAGGATTCGGTTTAGTGGTACCCGTATTTCAATGAATGAGTTCATACATGCATTCGATTTCTCGATACGGCAAAAAAACCGAATCTTGCTGAAGTTGATACGATTTTGCGGTTACAAACGGAGATCTGGTGCAAAGGTACTATACAGGGTTACTTGTAAAACACCAACAAATTATCAAATGTTGTTACTTATGATGTTAGCTATCTTGTCCTGCGAGGTTGCTGGTGTTTTACAAGTAACCCTGTATAGTGCATTCAAAGCATGCGTTCTTGGTAAAAAAGAACCGGATGGTGTTTACATACTGATTTTCCGAGAAAAGTCACTTATGTGCTCTCCAATAGAGACGTGAGACGTTACAAAAAATCGAATCGTCGGATTTCCAAAGCATCAAAAGTCCACTCAATGTTGACCGTCTTTCTGTTTACTGTATATTTGTTGAGGATGTTTTTATCAAAATTATCAATGATTTTGTATCTTAATGATGGTGTTCTTGATATTGAATCACCTTTTATCAAGTTGCTGAGGGCGAATGATACGATGGTAGAGCATTAGGTTAAAATTGACAACAGCCGCAAAGCTGTTTATAATAAAAGTATTATGTACTCAGACCATTCCAATAAGTTTGCTTTGTATTGGATATTATTAAGTTATTGTGTACAGCGCCGGCCGTAGCACGTAGTTGTAGGTAAGGTAAGACACAAATATTAGGTACAAGCTTTTCACCCGCGGATTGCCGCTTGTTTTTCATTATCAATAATTTCTTCATGTTTATGAAGAATATATCGTTCCAGGTTTTGGGTAGGTAAGGTGCAAATAAAAAACAATATTGGTGTTTTGTAAAAATATTTATTTAATATGTACAATTTTGTATCTAAGCAGCGAACGGGACATGTACAGACAGTGCTGTCGAAGCGAACACGGAACAAACAGCAGAGAGCGCAATTATTTATTTAAAATCTTTTCTAATACACAAAATATTTTAAAATTGCACGTGGATACGCTTGTGCGCACGCTCTAATTTTTACCCGACAAATAGTAAATTGATTACATTTTTAAATCATTTTTTACACTTACATATTTATTATCTTTAATATTAAAGTATGTATGTCCCATGCCACAATTCGTCCATTCATTGAGGCGGTTACAACGAACGAACCTTTATACCTACTGCCCAAACGGCTTTACCTGTACTTCATTATTTTTATAATTTTCATATATTTTAACATTCATAATAATGTCTAGAAGTAAACAGATTGTACGATATATAATTTCCGTAAAGCCTCATGCACAGTGCATTACAACTATAATTTAGAGCGCGTCCGCCTTTTTATTTACAATTTTTTTCAATTTTTTTGCGGACTCGTCGTGTGCCGAACTTTGTCAATCATCCCTAACTCTATAATCACACAAATAGCCATACAAAGTATTACCGTTATCACATTGCATAGTCTAAAGATAAAAAATATATTACACGGCTCATATAATTACAATTTCTATATACAAGGGCTGAACCCGTACTTCGCTCGATATTAAAATGTTCAATGAGCTCAGATCGTCAGATTACATCTAAAAATTTAAAAATTACTTACTCCTATGTACATTTTGACATACATACGTATATTCGGAGCCAAACTACATAGTTTCATAAATATAATACATAAGGGTATAGTAAACCTTTCTAAAATATAAGATGATATTTTTTTTGTTATTTTTCTTGTAATGCAGGTCAAGATAAATGTCAATTGAATTAAAATTACGAGGTCGCCACTGTTCATCATTGCAATTAATAATTAAATACAATTATTATAAACAAAAATTTAATTAACTTTACACTACATACAAAATAATCATTATTATACGAAATTCTTTACAACAATACAAATTACAATAAACATTTTAACACTTTCCACAAGTTATTGAGCTAACACTAAAATAAAAATACATTTTATGATAAAACCTAATAGAAAGTGGAAAATGTATGCATCAACTTTTGGGGAACTCCATTAGTCGAATAATGTGATAAAATGGGGAAATCTTATAAATCAATAAGTAATATAATAATATCACATAAAGATAAGGCTCTAATACCGAATGATGAACAGTCAGCAGAGACAAAGTCACAGAATACAACACGTCTTTAATACACCACTCACTGACGATAATATAATTTTATTTATATAAAATAAAAAATAAAGATTTTTTTTGTCTGTAAATATGTACTATGATTATGTTCAAAGTTGGAATTAAAATAGAAATGTTACATTTAGTAATTATCGCACAACTATATGGCAGAATTATTATTATAAGACAGTAATACTAGAAAATTTAGTAAGCAGTTGTTCCCAGGTTTAGTAACGAAGGAATTTGATTAAATTAATACAATTAAGGCCACAAATGAAAAGACTCCAAAAAATATATATCGTGTATTGAAAAAGGACCCATCATTTTTCATAAAAAAATGCTAATCCTAATTTAAACAAAATAATCCTGCCGTATAGTATGCATGTATGCGTAAATATACATTTAAACATTGATATTAAAGTTTATATAACATTTAAATTTATAATAGAGTAATGAAGTATTATAATATATTATTTAAAATTCAGATAATTTTTATAATGACATTTGAGGAAAAGAATTAGCTACAATATAACACTATTCAAGTGGATTTATTTATTTATTTATGTCTGATATGGTTATCCACTCAAAAAATACAATTTTGAAAAGTAACAGTAGTATAATTATCCACCCATAATTTCACTATTTTGACCCCCAATAATGTTACCTAAGAAACAGTGTTCAATTTTAATAATGATATCAAATGGTATCTTTATAGATTTCTTTTTACATATTACAGTAACATAGTCATAAAACTTCATTACTCTATTATAGTGCAGTAGGGTAAGTTTGTAGACCAATTTCTTAATATAAGTTTTCCATTACAATTCACATCCATTGATTATAAGAATATTTTCAAAACACGAAGAAATATAGTAGAGATAAACTACGATAACATGGCGCGCCCCTCCAAATTACTGTTTCAATGTGTGTAGTGACATCCTTACGAAGGAGTTTGTATGTAGTTGTACGTATTCGTCTTTAGTACTTTACGTCCAGATTTGTTGGTCAACTAATCATAAGTTGCCGAGCGCCCAAGACAACGCACGTGTCGTTTTCATAGAATACGTCAGTGCAGCGCCATTACTAATAATAATGAGCGATTAGAGCGTGACTAGTCGAGCAACAAATCCGTGGATTTGTTTTTGTTTGACGGCCGTCTCATTACGCACACATGCGTTGTGAATCTTGGTGGTGCATTGTAAATACTTTCACAAATACTTTCAAACGTTTTGAATTTTGGAGGGGCGCGCCATGTTATCGTAGTTTATCTCTACATTACTATTTATTACAACAACCATCTACATATCAATTTTAAAATATTATATTCCACTGACTTATTACCCCACCGCACCTTGTACAATCTTTAATTTTTATACTGTAAGAATATTATAAAGATCTATATATCTAGTTTCACATGTTCTGGATACGTTCTGTTTAGCTATTCTATCGGTTAAAATGGCAAATGACGTATCTAAAACTCAATAGGTAATTAGTGAAACTTGTTTAAAACGTTTGCACAACCACAATTCAGAATTTTATTAAGTTCTTAAACATCACCATACATATTAGAATATTTAGAGCATTAAAAAGATCGTTAGGGCTAGTTTCATCAATGTCTGATAGCATCAGAAAATTGCCTGTTTGACTTATATTTTCGACAATGTTCACAACTCAATATAATAATGACGAACATGACATTAAAACATGCGCGCGGCAGCCCCTAAATAGTGTCATTAGTGCCCCTAGTGTCTTTGAAGGAATTATTAGACCATGGCCAAACAGAACACACCCCAGAACTTATCAAACCGATTCCTAAACAATACATATTGAATCGTCAGTGTTATCTATTTATCTATTCGGCGGTAGTATCAGGTGCGCGCATGGGCGGGAAGTGTCGCGGGTCGCGGATGTCGTACGCGCCGCGCGGGGGCGAGCCCGCCAGCGCGGTGCCGAGCTCGTGCTCGCGTTCCGATTCTGAACACCGTGTATATGTTCAATTATTGTGCTTTTTTGAATGGTAATGGGAGATTTTTTGGGTGATTATTGGAAGATTTTTATGCACTTTTCTATAAGATAATTTTTTATGAGAATGGGGGTGATTTTTTTAGATGGGACATGGAACTGGTAATAAATTACGTCACACATAGGTAGAATCCAATAAATATCCCTTTGTTTATACCTTCACTTTTTTAATTCGTTTTGTATGATTCTTTATAATTATTTCATGGTAAAGTATAGTCTGCCCTTATGAAATGCGAACGTCACATACTTCCCTCCCCCTCCTAATATCACATCTGGTCACACTAAGCAATACATTGACAGGACAGATTAATACAGTTCTGAATAATTAAACTTGAATGAAAAATGATAGTGTGTCGTAATTTATAGGCCAGTTCCAACTAGTCTCTTTAAACTTTTAACTGAGATTAAATTGGACACACCAAAACCTTAGTGACAAAATTAGTATGTAGTTATTGAACTATTGATTTAAAAAATAAACAAAAAACGAATCTGTACATAAGACAAACTTCGCTAAGTCCATTAACTACATATTATTATATGATATGAGATGCTGAAAGAAAAATCAAATAACAACCGAAACAAACAATTGCCAATATATATAAAATGGGAACAAGAAATTACCTTTGCTATTACATTTTTGCTTCTTTAATTTTTAACAAAATTTTCAGTATCTCATATTATGTAAAACAGTATCTAGTAAAATTAAAAACATATACTCCTTCACCGAAGCCTTGCTTCAAATAATCTTTCGTCAAATAGGTGAAGCTCCTTTTAACCCCACCGGAGGGGTGGGTGTTTTATGGCTTATAATATTAAAGCTATAAGCCCCTTATTTATGAAGTTTCAAAAAGTACCATACAAAATAAAAATTAAATAACTTAGGTACTATATCAATTATAAAAAAACACAAAATAAAGATCTAAATAAAAAATATAAAAAATGCAACAGAAAAATACAACACATTAGAAAACATTTATCTATAAAATATATTTTTCGAACGTTTTTTCTGTATGTAGCGGCGCATCACGTATAAAGCATATGCTTGATGTTGTCGAATACTTGTAACAAACTGATATCTAATCTAAGAATCAAATTTAAAAGACACGAGTACACGACATAAGTAACAAGCACTCTAATCTTTTGATTCAAAAAACTTTCGTTCTATTATTTTTTTTTATGTGGAAAGTCCATTCAAATATCAAAACTCGAATTATTTCGATGTACCAGTCTTTTTGTCGTTACGTACTTTTTAAAAGAACTAGCTCAAGTACTCTTTTAAAGCATTCGAGTATTTTGAAAGGACTTAAGTCCTCTATGTACCTTTTCAATGTTCTAAAGTATTTTCAAAGAACGAGCCTTCGCAGAGTACTCAAGTCTTTCCAAAACTCTCGAGCTCTTCCAAAGCATTCAAAGCACTCGAGCCTAAGTACCCGAGCATTCCCACGCACCCAAGTATACCCAAAGTCCCAAAGTCTAGTACCTAGTGCCAAGTTCCGAGTCCCTAGTGCAAGTGCGTGGGCACTTACCGTCGCTACGCGTCGCCGTCGCGCCGCTGCGCCGCGTCTGCGACAAACACCGCGCTCACAACCACACGCACACCGCACTCTACTCTAGTGCTCTATTATTCTACTCTAATCCCCGATGGGGCACGCACGCTTGATGTTTTACACTTATTTGTGTGTAATTGAAATATAAAAATGATATTGCTACATGAGACACAATACGAAAACAATATAATGCCATCTCTATCTCACACTTATTCAAGAAGATACATATAATATGTAGAAATATAACATTTGCTCAAAATTACACAAAAAACTAATTCTTACACCAATTAACATAAATAAGTGATAAAATATCGAACGAACGCTGGCAAGCAAATCAAACTTAACGCTACGTTAGTGACTAACATAAGTTAGATAACCTTAAAAATACTTATATACTAATTATTGTTGTCAAAAACAGTCGTCAGCCCCCGTCAGTATGGTACCGACGAGCGCTTAGACATTGCCATATAACGAAAGACGCCAAACAAAGCCGGGACCAAAAGCGATGGGATACAGGGGTGGGATAGGACGAATTCGACATTCGATTCGACCGATAGGACGAATTAGACTGATAAACAATTAAAAAATAGACAAGAATATAAACTATCTAGATTGAACAGTAGAAACTTGATTATTTTTACATAGCATTAAAATTGATCATCCAATTATTAAAATAATAATTTCTATTGTTCAATAAGTTTATATTCTTGATTTTGATAGTGCGAAGCAAGCGACCTGATCGAACCCTACGCGACAACGCAGAAGGCGACGACGCGGAGGAGTGATTGGTGAGGGATTGGTTGGTTGGTGAAATGATTGATTGATGTGGGAATGATTGGTTGATGGTATCTGGAATGTGGAAAGGTTGGGTACAAAATGAAGTGTAAAAATGATAATTTAAATATTTGTTTATTTCTATAGATGCATGTAGAACTGGTAATTTAGTGATGATACTCATTTTACTAGACTGGGTGACCGGAACGTGACCGTTTGTTCAGGATTAAAAAAGCAGGGACAGGATTTGTGAGAGAGGGTGTTTGAATTGAATTGAACAATAACATTGAACAGGAAAATGATGGATTGCTGGATTGACGAAAAAATGATTATTCATTGGGTAAATGAGTAGTCAGTGGGCCACTTGATTGATTAGTGTAAGATTGGTTGGTGGATAATCGGTCATTGGGAAAATGATTGGTGTATGATTGGTTGGTGTATGATTGGTCGGTGGGGAATATGATTGGTGGATGATTCATCATTGGGAAAATGATAGGTGCATAATTGGATGATGGATAGTTCGTCATTAGGTTGATTGATGGATGATCTGTGAATGATTGGTGGGTACACAATAAGGTACATGTTCGGAAAGGCAGCTGGTTATACCTGTCATGTGGTCCGGGTGTCGGCCGCGGAGTGCGCCCGCGTAACTGCAGCCGGCCGCGACTGCGGGCACGTTACAACACGTCAGCCATTACGCGCAGCCCTAGCCAATACTAGCAACGATCACGTTACCTACTCCTAGCTAATTTTTTTCACAATAGCATCGATCACTTCACTAAAACCATTTATTTATATAATTTTTAATAGTTAGAAACACTTTACTACTACCGATTTGGATACTGCTATTTTGTTAACTCATGTGAGTTGATTTATAGTGGTCACTAATCACTATATACTTGATGCTTCTAATGGATTTATAACTCTTTTGAGCTTTTGTATTATAATTAATTTAGCAAACTAGCAGTTTTTTTTATATTTAACAAGTTACTATACTGTTTTTTATACAATTAATAAAGCTGGCAGTTTTAAATAATACATATAATACAGTCAGCATATTTTTTTCTTGAAAACTACGTACGGATTTATTGTGTTCTTAAAATATGCAGTTCCTCCCACTGTGGCATACAGTTGAATGTTTATAATATTTTAATCACTTGCTAGAACATTTGGTTTGTCACTGTAATTTATTTTGTTTGAAATAGCTTTCTACGTTAAACATCTATAAAAATATTCGTGATCGTTCCTAGTAAATAAATATATACAGATACCTGTATAAGCACTTTGTGTGTGTGAGATAACACATGTTTTTATAAAAATTATACGAAAAATGTAATTTTGTCTCTCAACATTACAAATAACCGAATAAATACCGAAAAAAACGTGCCCAATTGAATTCTTTACCTAAATTAGGCGTCGTGCGGGCGTAATGGCTGAAGGGACAGAATTGTTCACAAACAATTCTTATTTGGGGAGGATGTCTATTAATTATATTTATATAATAAAAAATATACATATACATACATAAAATTTAGAGAATTACTGCGCAAACAATTGAAATCTCTATTGGAATAAGAAAGAAATGGAATAGTCTTTGAATACGTTACGTCGGTTATGGCTACAACGTAATTACTAATAATGCTATGTAGAAGTTAGGAGAACAAAGATGTCGTGGAGTTTCCGCTAAAACAATATGCAACAAAAATCGATGACAGTTCGTGGCAAGCGGTGAACAGGGGAAGGAGTGGAGAGGATATTTCAACAAAAATAGAATATTAGACAGAAAATGACGAGACTGCTGCTAAAATGTAGGGCAGTGACGTTGGTTCTCAATCGATTGCGAGAGAAAACCACGCCGTGCCGCATTATATAGGCGATTGTATTTGCATAAGTGAGATGGAAAATCTCAAAGTAAACATAAGTTAAATAAGCAAAACAAAAATAAAATTAGTTCTTGAAAAAAAAATATAGTAAAATGTTCTAAGCACAGTTGTTACGGGGAACATAAAAACCAAAGGACTCTTTATATCAATGGGTTTATATATTTTTATTAATTACCCATAACACAGACTTTAATATATATGTATGTATATGTGTGCATACAAGAGTACAGGTATTCACTTTTCCTTTTAACTGTACACTTGAAAGCACTTTTAGAAAATGCATACTCATGCAAATGTGTACATTCGATAACATAATGCTTAACTATATATTGTATTATTAAATAAACAATGCATGGTAGTAATGTCTGAGTTTTTTCATTTGTTATTTTGTTGAAACAAGTGTTTTATGCAAGTATTCATGCAATAGATAGTGTTCTATTTAAAACATAGTCTAGAAAACTGTGTCTATTTTAATTGAGGTTAGGTGAATGCACTGGTTTGTATAATTATTAACAGCTTTTTATATCGTGAAACATATGTTTATTAGTTGTTTTTGTTAAAATGTGTAAGCGTTTACATATTGTTTTATGTCGAGACATGCAAGTTGTTTGTATGTCCTCGTTTTTTAACGTCATTTATCAGTATTGGTGTAAGTGTCAATTTGTGTGTGTATGTGTGTTATGAAGTTGAACCAGGTTGTTATATAACTTGATGTTTGTGTCTTTACTGTGTGTACACTTGTTGCCGCAACAAAATCGTGCGGAACGGAGCGTTGCTACTACGTCATCGCGGCGTCACGTCCCCGCGCCGTGCGATTGGCCGCGGATGACCCCACTGTCCTCTACTACCACTTCGACTTGCCACGCAGCCGCCGAGCAGTGAACTCCTTCGCAAAAATTAATTGTACCAAACGCACTCTTGTAATTTTGAGTAATAAATTTAATACGCGCAAATTTACAATCGTCTTCTTTTCGCCACCCAAAGTCCATCGACCAGTTCGTACACAACATTTCTGGACCTTCGACCCCGGATCCTGGATTTTGGAGACGCATTCGGCGAGGAAGTCGCAAAATTACAGTGCAGTTTGGTAAGACGGCCAGCTAATTTATCCAACCCTTCAAGCTTCATCTGATTGATACTGTGCGTTGTAAATTCCAGAGCTTTTGGTGTTGCTTCCCTCCTCACGTGCTTTTACGCAACCGAAGAATCTGCTTCACGTGGCACGTAAGTACTTGTAGCTTTTTACTTCAGTAATTATGTCTCTATCTGAGCAAAAGGAGCTTAAGGATTTGAGGAAAAAAAGGGGTTTAATTAAATGTAGATTAACTAATTTTAAAAAATACGTTTCTTCGTTTGAAAATGTTGACCTTGACACGCATCAGAGGGCAGAACTAAAACTACGTATACCAGGTGCGCAAAGTTTAATGAACGATTTCAATCAAGTACAAAGTAAAATCGAAGATCTTGTCCCGGAGTCAGAAACGGATAAACTCATAGAATCACGCGTCGAGTTTGAGAGGGAATATTATGTTGTCCTGGCGATGCTGGACTGCATGGTAAACCCAGATAGTTCCGAGGATAGATCTGTTAATAAATCCATTGACTGTTCCTTAGCGCACGACCAACATACGACCTGTAACAATTTTAGTAACGATTCAGTAAAATTACCGACTATTTCTGTACCTAGCTTTGACGGTTCACATGAACACTGGGTAGAATTTCGCGACACGTTTTCGTCTTTAATTCATGATTCGAAATCAATACCACCAATTCAAAAATTTCATTATTTAAAGGCGAGTTTAAAAGGCGATGCTAAAAGCGTAATAGAAAACGTTGAATTTTCATCCAATAATTATCTGGTTGCATGGGATCTTTTATTAAACCGCTTTAATAACACGCGATTGATAGTGCAAAGTCACATTAAAGCAATATTTTCCCTACAAAATGTCTCCAGAGAATCAGCTTGTCAATTGCACAATTTAATCGATACAGTTTTGAAAAATTTACGTATTCTTAAAATTTTAGGGGAACCCACTGAATATTGGGACACATTAATTATTTATATCGTGGTATCAAAGTTAGATCCCACCACTGAACGCGAGTGGGAACAATTCAAGAACACTTTTTATAAAATACATAAAGATAAAATTATTAAGCTACATGATTTATTGGAATTTATAAAAGAAAAAGCCGATTTATTAACTACACTTTCCGTAAATCACAGTAAACCTAGTATTTCAAATAATTCAAATAAATTTTCTACTTACCAAAATAAAAATTCATCATCCAAAATTCATTGCAACATAGTTTCGGATAACAAACACTCATTTAATTCTAAATCGCAATCCAATAAGTCGCGCAGCCATTCCAAGTCATGTTTGCTATGTAACGAAAAGCATCAGCTATATTCATGCCAGAAGTTTCTCGACTTATCCCCGCAACATAGGTTTAATTTCATAAAGGATAAAGACTTATGCATTAATTGTATGCGTTCAGGTCATTCGGTTGGTACTTGTCTTTTTGGTCCGTGTAGAAAGTGTGAACAAAAGCACAATAGTTTACTTTGTGATGCAATTAAATTATCACCAATTAAACAAAATACAGTGACGTTAACTACGTACGAGCACCCCTCGCTTACTAATACGCATCCCGTTACATCAGATAACGCACACATGCAACTTCAATATACTAATCACGCACAAACCGTTATGCATACAAAGGATGACAATAATTCTTCGCAACAGATTGTCATATTGTCTACGGCGATAGTTGAAGTATATAATGAATCGGGTGAGTATTATTGCGCACGCGCAGTTTTAGATAGCGGAAGCGAGCGATCTTTTATTACGCAATCGTTAGCAAATAAATTAAATATACGAATATTACAGTCCACTCAACATATTCACGGTGTAGGTAATTCTATTACGCAATGTTCGCAATCTTGTAACATTGAAATTAAATCGCGCGACGGGAGCTTCACTGCCCGTTTTCAATGTTTGATTTTGCCCCAAATTACATCAAAATTGCCTACAACCACGTTTAATTTCAATCAATTTAATATTCCTCACAATTTATTGTTAGCTGATCCCAGTTTTTACGAAAGTCAACCTATTGATTTACTGATCGGTGCTGATTTATTTTGGGAATTAATAATTGAAGGAAAAATGCGCCTTAAAAGTGGTCCTTTCCTTCAAAACACCAAATTAGGTTGGATAGTGTCAGGTGCAATTAAATCTTTTCCGTATACTAATAACAAAAATTTAACACATATTAATTGTAATTATTCGACATTATCGACGGAAGATGATTCACTCGATAAGTTAGTTAGGAATTTCTGGGAATTGGAAGAAATATCCGCGCCTAGCAATAAATTACAGCAATTATCTAGCGAAGATATTGCTTGTGAGGAACATTTTATTCGCACAACACGTCGACTTTCCGATGGTCGTTTCTGTGTTTCAATTCCGTTGAAACAATCACCTGAGTTATTAGGTAATACACGCGCACAAGCTGAACGTCGTTTTTACGCGTTAGAGAAACGTCTTCAGCAAAATACTAATTATAAAAAGATGTATTCTGATTTTATACAGGAATATATTAATTTAGGTCATATGAGTCTCGTCAATACGTATGGGAATCCGCACTATTTCCTACCGCATCATGGTGTGTTTAGGGAGCACGCCACCACAACTAAATTACGCGTAGTTTTTGATGCGAGTATGAAGTCTAGTTCCGGCGTATCATTAAACGACATACAAATGATTGGACCTGCTATTCAAGGTGACTTAATTTCTATATTATTACGTTTTCGCGAGAATAGGTATGTTGCATGCGCTGACATTGAAAAATTTTACAGGCAATTGAATATTGCTGAAGATCAGCGTGACCTGCAGCTGATCTTGTGGCGGGATGATCCCTCAGAGCCGCTGAGGGTGTACCGACTCAACACCGTGACGTACGGAACGGCATCCGCACCGTATCTAAGTTGTAGATGTTTAAAGGAATTAGCCAAACACTCGAATATTCCGTATGTAGCCGATACTATTAATAATTGTTTTTACGTTGACGATCTCATAGTTTCATCGAATTCTATGTCCGAATTAGAAAATATTTGTAAAGAAACTAGTAGTCTTTTAGATTCAGCATGTATTAAATTACGAAAATGGATTTTTAGTCATAATTTAAATTTAATTACGCCTAGCATTAATGAATCGCAAACGCACGATCTCTGTTTAATTAATAAAACTTGTAACAATAAAACTTTAGGTATCGGATGGAATAGTCTCGATGATTACATTTATTATTTCACGCAAATTGTACAAAAGAGTGAAGTAGTGACAAAACGTATTATTTTATCGTGTGCTTCACAAATATACGATCCGCTAGGATTATTAAGTCCGGTTATTACTATCGCAAAGCATTTATTACAAAGATGTTGGTTGTTAAAATTGACGTGGGATGAATCGGTTCCTAACGAAATTTCGCAAATATGGGATAAATTTATAAATGGATTATCTTTTCTTAGTAGTTTACGAATACCGCGTCACGTTATGTGCATTGATCCAGTGCGAACCGAACTACATATATTTACCGATGCTTCACAGGTCGCGTACGGAGCTTGCGCATACGCTCGTACGATCAATGCAACAGCTGATGTCACAGTGCGCTTGATATGTTCGAAGGGTAAGATCGCGCCGACTAAACCTACAACTATACCTAGATTAGAGTTGTGTGGTGCGTTGTTAGGTGCACGATTATGTAATAAGCTTATTGGATCACTGCGTTCAAACTTTGATAAAATAGTATTTTGGACAGATTCAACTATCGTTTTAGGTTGGTTAGGTATGCCTATTAATTTATTAAAACCTTATGTTCAAAATAGGACGGCAGAGATTCACGAGCTGACCAAGGAACATCCATGGCGTCACGTCGCAGGCAAGGATAATCCAGCCGATTTAGTCTCACGCGGGCAAGGTCTAGAAGCGCTTAGCTCCTCATCTTTATGGTGGGAGGGTCCGTTATTTTTACATAATGTACATTTTGAGTTGCCCGATTTAAAACATTCCAAATTAATTAATTCAGATTTACCGGAAATTAAATCTACAAATATTTGTTGTCACATAAGTAATAATTTAAACGATAATTTAATTATTTTTTCTCGATTTTCACAATATAATAGACTTAAACGCGCAGCTGCTTATGTATTACGTTTTATTAATAACGCGCGAAATAAAACTAATAAGTGGACAGGTCTATTATCAGTTGAGGAATTAAATCGTGCTGAATTAACGTTAGCAAAGTTGAGTCAACAGGAATCGTTTCCCGATATTTATTATGCGCTTAAAAATAATAAAAATATAACGAATATATCAGGCTACAATCAAATTTCTAAATTAAATGTATTCTTTGACGCAAATAATAATTTAATTCGTGTAGGTGGGCGTATTCAAAATTCGCCAAATTTTAGTTTTAATAAAAAATTTCCTATTTTAATCGCAGCTAATCATCATTTTTCACTTTTGCTTTTTCGGTTCGAGCATGAACGTTTACTCCACGCCGGGCCACAGCTTTTACTGTTTACGCTCAGAGAGATGTGGTGGCCGGTCGGCGGCAGAAACCTCGCTAGGAAGGTGGTACATTCGTGCATGCGCTGCGCACGACTGCAACCGACTACAGTCGCGCCTATTATGGGGAATCTACCGCAGGAGCGTCTGGACCCAGGTTATCCGTTTATACGTTGTGGTGTCGACTACGCTGGCCCAGTGTTCACGTTGAATCGTAAAGGCAGAGGTGCTAAGTTACAAAAATCGTACATATGCTTATTTATATGTTTTGTTACACGCGCGGTTCACTTGGAACTTGTTAGCGATCTATCGTCGGAATCATATCTATTAGCTTTGAAACGTTTTATATCGCGGCGAGGTAAACCCGTGACTATCTTTTCTGACAATGGGAAGAATTTTGTCGGTCTCATGAATGAGTTCAAAAAATTTTTAGCTACCTGTTCTGATGAAATTAAAGCATATGCAACTTCGCAAAATATTAATTTTAAAATGATACCTTTTTACGCTAGTCATTTCGGGGGATTGTGGGAAGCTGGAGTAAAAAGCTGCAAGCACCATCTCAAACGTGTAGTAGGTAACGCACATCTAACGTTCGAGGAGTTTAGCACAGTATTGACCCAGGTTGAAGCTGTCCTGAACTCCCGTCCTTTGACCCATCTTTCCACAGATCCCAATGATTTCCTTCCACTTAGCCCTGCACATTTCCTGGTTGGTCGTCCGCTGACTGCACCTGTAACGGCTGAGCATCTATACGACGTGCCTGAGCTTCGCCTCCCGAGGTTCCAGAGGGTGGAACAAATACGCCAGCACTTTTGGAATCGGTGGTCCAAAGAGTATGTCTCCGAGATGCAAACGCGAACCAGATGGCACCAGCACAAGGGGGATCTCAAGGAGAACACGCTCGTTCTCATTAAGGACGACCGATTGCCGCCGTTGAAGTGGAGCTTGGGGCGCATCCACGCGACATATCCGGGGAAGGATGGAGTAGCACGAGTGGCCGACATTCGTACTGCAGACGGCATCGTGCGTCGGGCGTTCACTAAAATTTGTCCGCTTCCTTCACCAGATAGCTGATTCTTCGCTTCGTGGTCGACAGTTCGTTGGAACCAGCACGTTCCAAGGCCGGGAGCATGTTGCCGCAACAAAATCGTGCGGAACGGAGCGTTGCTACTACGTCATCGCGGCGTCACGTCCCCGCGCCGTGCGATTGGCCGCGGATGACCCCACTGTCCTCTACTACCACTTCGACTTGCCACGCAGCCGCCGAGCAGTGAACTCCTTCGCAAAAATTAATTGTACCAAACGCACTCTTGTAATTTTGAGTAATAAATTTAATACGCGCAAATTTACAATCGTCTTCTTTTCGCCACCCAAAGTCCATCGACCAGTTCGTACACAACAACACTGTATACGAAAATCTCTCACTACAACTGCATAAAGAAGTGTTCTGGAGCGTATATAAGTGTGGGTGTAAGTATTTCAAGTGTATCACATTGTATGTATACGCGTCGGATGTACGTATGTGTGAAGTGTCAGCTTACACGTGTACGCGAAGTGTTTATGCATGTGTATACGCGTCGTGTTTGCGAATGTATGTTTACGTGTCATGTATTTGTATGTGTGTGTGTGTGTCACACCGTCAGCGTGTATGTTTATACGTCATGTATATTATGTAGGTGTGCGTCATGCCATCAGCGTATGTTTACGTGTCATGTATTTGTATTTGTGCGTCATACCATCAACGTGTATGTATACCTGTTCATGTCAGTGTCATTCATATGTGTGTGCACCTACATGTATGTATACGTGTCATGTATGTATGTATGTGTGTCATACCATCAGTAGCCGGCGGTGCGGTATCTAACAGCGGGTGTGTACGCAGCAGAGCGCACTCGCCGCCGTCCGTCGCGTCCAGGGAATACACGTATAGTACACCCTCAGATGTTGCTACTAGCAACCGAGCCGCGCGGGCCACGCTGAAATGTGACGTACACTAGTTGTAATAGGGTTGCTTTTTATGTACACTAGTATTTTATATTACATAGTACGTAAAATGCGATTATTGGGAAAACTTATGAAGTGTGTATGTATAACTATAAAGTGATAATTGAATTGTCTGAAAAGTAGTGTCAATTTTAAACAACCAGAATCGAAATAATAAAAAAAATAGTAAAAAATAAACAAATAATCTTCTCTTGCTGTAATCTACCTAGTATTTTATAAGTTGAATTCTAATTTTACATTAATTTGAATCAAAGAATTTTTAATATTTTGATGTCATTTAACTAATTAACCTTTACATCAATAAATACAATAGCAAACGGAACGTACTTAGTAACAGCGGCGACCGCGCGACATCCCGCCCGCGGCAGCCTCGCCGACGCGAAGGCCCGTCCCTGACTGAGCACATCGCTGACCTGCGCGGGCAGGTACACGAGCCCCGCGGACAGCGTCTGCGACATCCAGTCCACCCAGCCGGGCTCGGGCAGCGCTGCAGCGGCTTCAGGCTCGCCGCCCTCCTGCAGCCGGAACACGTGCACCGTCTCCGTGTTAGACGTGGCCGCTAGGAAAGCGCCGCAAGCGCTGAACGCTAGACACGCGATGGACACGCAGCGCTTCACGCCTCGACGGAACTCGTAGAGACGCGTGCGTTCGGGCACAGCGAACACGCGGATGACGGTGCCGCGTTCAGACGCGGTGGCCAGCCGCCGCCCGCACATGGACCACGCGAGGGCCGCTAGCGGGCTGTCGTGCGCGCTTATCACGCACTTCGCGTTCTGGAAGATAATACGATTATGAACATAGAAAAAAATATGACCATTTTGTATAAGCCAGCCTATATTGCTTATATTTTTGTCAAGTTCACCTATCAATGCGCTATTGGGTAAAAGATGTCTAAACATTCCAACATACATCTATACATATAATAAATCTGTAGAAGGGTCAATTCTGTACATTGAAAATATTGAAAAAATAAATAGCAGGGGGTGTTACTGGATCGATACCAAACCCAAATATGTGATTAAAAAAATTTTTGTCTGTCTGTCTGTCTGTCTGTATGTGAAGACATCACGTGAAAACTAACGGTTCGATTTCGATGAAACTTGGTATAATTATACCTTATTATCCTGGGCGTAAAATAGGATACTTTTTATCCTGGAAAAATACGTAGAAAAAAAATTAATCTTAATTTTTCAGTTTTATCCATAGACGTTGTTCTGTAGAACCGCGAACACACGTTGCGTATTATTATAGGCCTAGGCGTATTTGGGTCCAATAGATATTTATAAGATGTCATTGTCAGAGTTACTCAAAATGGAGAAATAAACCATCCACGCAAAGATCGACATCCGCGCGGACGGAGTCGCGGGCGGAAGCTAATGAGTAATATAATTATATTACACTATTGAATTAAGTATTTTCACTGTCTAAAAAATTAACTGCCCCGTCCCAATTCTACCTTAAATAACTATCAATTATCGTTTTGATTGTAATATGATTTTAAGACAATAAACATCCTTTTTTTGCTTTTTATACTATCCAATAATAAGTAGCAAAACTTCTTTTAAACACTTACCAAATGAACCGCATCAAATATCTGCACCTCGCCGACCGCGCTGGAGCCGGGGTACGCCACGTAGCAGTGGTCGACGCACGGCGACAGCGCGCACAGCCCGCGCGGGTTGGGCGGCGTGTCGCGGATCGTGTGCAATATCTTCATGTCGCGTATGTTGTGGATGTGCAGGGACTCCTCGAGGCATACTATCAGTCTCTGCAAGGTGTGTGGTTGGTAGAAAGTTGGAATATGGGTACGCATGTGGTAAAAACAATTACGCATTACTAGAACTATAATATAAAATATTGGAAACACACTCGCGATATTGCTATGTCTGCTTTGTTGTATCCTTTTCCTTAAAAAAGACTCTGTTTTTCTTACTGACTACGCTATTTTTATTATTCCTAACCTACCCAAGATGCCCTAACCTACTCCTGACAACTATGAAATAATAATAAATGAAAAATAATCGATTCCTGCAGTATCCGATTGCACCTATATTCTAATCCTAATGGTACAGTGTATTGTCATAAAGCCAATGTTCCTGGACCCAATACTTCAATCCATTTTATTTCTCCGCATAACTTTGACTTTGAATAGCAAACCATAAAGTGAATTAAACTAATAAAAGAGCGTTTTATATCAGAAACCAATAAAAACTTACGGAACGATTAAGTTTTACAGCCAAGATTGTATTGCTGTAGCTGTAGTTGCATATCTCTGTCCCTTTCTTGTAGTGGCACACGATCAGCTTCCTGAAATTCAATTTAAATATTTTAAAGAGAGTTCTATGATATCCGAAACCGTATAAAGTTTATAGAAAATATTTTTTTAAGTTGTGATTATTAAGTGGTCTTGTTTGTTCTGTGGTAATGATAAAGCGTTGTAATGCTGTAATGTAAGCGTTGGAACTAAAGGTTCGATTTCACCCTTAGTCAGAACAGTAGTGGTTATCAAACAACTAATATAAAGAAACAGAATCTTTTAATGAAACAGATATAAAAAATACGAGTGTCCCTGATCCCACATAATACTTAAAAACAAGCGGGAAATACAGTTCAATAAAATTAAAGCCTCGGCAACGGGAGTCAGATAGTTTCATGTGTATCAACAAAAAAAGTTTAGCTATGATCAATCGACGGAAAATTATCGTATTGTATTTAATCAAAATTATACAGCTATAGTTAAATAAACCATTCACTCAGTATTTAAACAGGTTATAGCGACATTTACACTTTACAGCAGTTCAAACTATAGGTTATTGCGAATAATAATTATTAATATAAAAGACGTGGAAAACTTATGTTTTTGGACAGCGTTGTATATGTATTTAAAAATTGTAGGCAATAAATTGGAAATTCAGGGGTATGACAATGGTATCAATTTTTTTCTAAAACATAATAAAAATATGTGTTGGTATCTATGTGTTGGTATTTTTCCATTATTCTTCCAATTTATTTGTTTATGCCAATAAACAAATTTGAAAATTGGCCGAATGTTATCAATAATAAACATCGTTCGACCAAATCACTCGTGCTATATAAAAAGTCATGAAACGACCGGGTGGAAGATAAACCTAAAAAAATATGAAAATTATATTATATCGTTCGTTGCCTTCTAAGTTGTGCTAAATGGTACATTGACTTGATGATATAAATAAAAATAAAACTGCATCCTAAATTCAAACAGCCTTTTCTTTTTTATATACCTATGTACTTATTTTTTTTTATTGGGGCTTTCCGTATAACTGGATTGAAACCTGTCCAACACAGTCTTTGACCTTAACGATCAGCCAAATTTACCCGTAACATTATAAGCTAAACCAAAACACAACTGCGTTTTAGGTATAAATCTGAAAAAACAAATTTGATGTCAGTTCTCATTTAATTAAATTACATGATCGTTTAATTTTACAATAGTTCATACTACAATAACTTATGTAAAGCAAAAACAACCAACGAGCTACATTGTAGAGAAATGTGTATAACATATCAATGATAAACTCAGCACGTGGGATTCTAGCTGTCTAGTTCAAGTCTCTAACAAAGGCAAACAAAAGATCGCCAAGGCATAGTCGTAGCATTTACAATGTCGCGTTCCATATGATGAGTCAGCTTGGCCTATCTTTCGACCCTTTCCCCTCTTATATCATTAACTGACATGCGTACGTTGGTAAATACTGAATAATTACATAAAAAGTCCCGCAAAAATGCCAAGTCATAAACTCCAATACTAAAAGGTTTTGAACGTCCTTTCTCGCAATTTAACTTGTCCCAAGTAAAATGTCAACGAACTGCGTTATCTTAAAAAAGATTTACCAGAAAATAAACAAAACGCTGCTGATAAGGAGTGATTATATTATGTACATGGCAAAATCACTTCGTTTCTTGTAAATACATCGATTTACAAGAAACGAAGTGATTTTGCCTTTCTAAATCATTAAAATGTGCAGATAAGGAACCTTTTATTTACTTTTGGATATGAGCATTGACCTAGGTAGAAGATGTAATATAGGTGTTGTGTTTGTACACAGCGCGTTTTTATGATTCAGATATGAGATTGTATAATCGTGCTAGTGGATTAGTTCATATCATGAAACAACATGTAGGTATAACAGTCTGACACGAGCGTTGATAATAATTTATGATTGGGTGCTGACAAGATTTCCAGGAAGCTGACTTCTAGATAAGTAGGTTAGAGGACGTAGGTGTTCTGAAGGTGATATTGTAAAGCCACAGCGAAGCAAGCTAGGAATACATTCCTCTTGCTAAGAATAAAATTAAGAAAAAAATGTTCCTTTGTGTTTTAAAGAATTCAAACTTCTAAGTTTCCACTTAAGGTAAAGCTCGATGAACTGTCAGGACTTGATTCATTATTATGACTATACCTTATTCTATTTTTATTCTGCGATACCCAAAATAGTCGCAAATAAAGAATTGGAAAGTTACTATGATAGCTGACAAATTAACTCGTTTTTCGAGTTTTAACTTCGCAGTTTTATTTGGCGAAATTTTAACCTCAATACGATATCCTACATAATATTATGTTGTTTATAACATAGATCGATATAATGTATTCATTAACAAATTATCATCTGAAACAATAATACTCTCGATTACTAATAATAAGTGAACCACGTCGCGAGTAGTGTTGCCCAAATGCAAGAACAAGACGAGGCTTAGCCAGTCTTGGTCTTGGTCTTGCGCTCCCAGTCTTGGTCTTGGTCTTGGTCTTGCAGCAAGAGTCTTGCAAGTCTTGCAATTACCTATTAGTCTATTACTATTTATTAAAGTTTACTTTAAATCTTAGAAAAATGTATTAGAATTGGAACATTGTGAGCTTGAATTAACATAGCCATAGTAAAGATCAAGCAGATTAATAAATAACTGAAGATTTGATAAGAAATTCGAAAAATCAACTGACCTATATGTCGTTTTCCATGGAAGTAACTGTTTCTTAATAAACATTTATGATTTATAAGCTTACATTTGCTAAAACATGTAAAAAAACAAATTAATTACAATTATAATATATACTTACTAGAATGAATTAATATGACATCTACTACCTATCCTTACCATTTTATCCTAATCATAATACTACTTGCGTGATCAGTATAATGTATTCATTTTCATTCTAAGCACTCTGAAACTTATTTATTCTTTGGAACACCTGTAGGTACTCTTAAAAAAATTCGAAATTATTTTGCATGAGTATACCTACGCCCTATGGCGGCAATCAAATAGTGTCAAATGTTATGATTTCGGCGTGGCGGCAACGATTGTTTTAGATTTCAAAAGAAGCCGCCGGCGCGTGTATCATAACCATGTACTTCCGAAAAGCGGCAAATTTCTTTGAGAAGTAAGTACAAAACCTTTGATGCCGCATTATCAAAGTGCCGATGGTTAAAACATAACTATGCATGCACTCAGTTTGATTTTAATAGATATTTTTTTATTCTCTATGTTTATGGTATTAGTCGTAATGCGCATAGGTCCAGTTTTTCATATTCTTTGATACAGTTTTTTGCGTCTCATAGAATTCCTAAGCGTACCTACCTACACCGAACTGTTACACGGACCTAACTACTCAGTGAAATAGCGCTAAGTCCTAGCTGCAAGACGCAAGAGTCTTGCAGGCTATGTCTTGTTCTTGCTCAAGTCTTGCACGGTCAGTCTTGGTCTTGGTCTTGCTAAAAATACGCGGTCTTGTTCTTGGTCTTGGTCTTGCAAAAACGCAAGAAGTCTTGTTCTTGCGTGCAAGACTGCAAGACCAAGACTGAATTTGGGCAACACTAGTCGCGAGAAATAGGTCATAACGTTTTCGGAGAGCATTAAGACTTATCGACTACGCAGTAAATACGTCATGCTGATGCATTCAGTTAACTAGCCTTCTTTCTTTGCATATCTATGTTTTTTGCAAAATTTTACATTTTCTATTAGGTATCTATTGAGTGTTGCGTCAAAAGACAAATGTTTCTCCAGAAATCCAAGAAGTTAGGTAATTTAGACCCAGGGAATTTCCTCCAAATTTGATTGTTTACACAGCAAATTTGCTTGTAACTTATCAGAAAGGTTATTTCGTTTATCAGATACCAATTGACTTTCCAATTACAATTGTTTGTCCTCCAGTCATACATGTTGATGAATATACAATCTCAATGCCTTTAAGACAAAGGGCATCTCCATAAAATGCCACAAGGGAAACATTCGAAAAGGTATTACAGCTTTGCATAATATTATGAATTGCTCCAAATTACCAAATTTTACCAAGAACTTAATCCTTCAAAAGGTGAACCGCCTTTATGATATTTATATTATTCATGGCAATATAAACCGGTTCTAACAGCTGGTGAGTAAAATATGGCATATTTCTTTGTCTATTGTAATTATATTCTTACAATAAATAATATTATTGATACGTAATAACATAAAGTTGGACGTAATTTTCTATTATTCCCCTCAGATAAACGTGTGACGAACGTTATCGATGCACGTGCCACCTGACGTCATATCGTGGTTTAGTTAAATCCATAGCATTTGGGTTAACAATAAATCAGGAAATAGCTGTATTGAAAGCCCAATTCATAACCGAAAATTTGTGCATAGAAAAGCCATGGGTTTCAGCTGCTAGAAATCTGCTTAGTTTAATGAACTATAGTTTCTTGAGACATCAAAGATGCCTACTGACTTCTATAACAACGTAAAACATATTTGAGTTATGACATAATATTTCGATATTTCAACTAATTGTTAACTAACGAGGAAACGTGTCATTAGGGGAACGATACGTGTCAGCTGTTATAATCGAAAGTAAATATCTTGTTGATAGGTTAAGGTCAAATTTAAACGTCCATTATGTAATAAATGTATAGGAAAAGCTTTATGAATCTTCTCTTTGAAAATTTGAGCAAGTTAGTTGAATTTTAAGACCGTACTTCTCCATCCTTCAGTTCCAATTTTATTTTCATCAGTCAAAAGTAGTTGTTCCGCTTTAATTGTAGGAGCTTTTGATCTATTGACAAAGACAAGACAATAAAATGCCTAACCAAAGCCGTTCTATAGAATTCTATAGAACTTCTCCATAAATGTTTATTCAGATATCTTTTCCACAGCAGTGGATCTACAGCGCTACACTGATAACCTCTCAGAGCTTTCCGTCTCCAAGTGACCTAGTTCTTAGTCTATTTAAATACCGTGAACTTTATTAACTTAATCACGTTATTTATTAACATAATATTGTCTTGTTAACGCTCTTTGTTAATGATTTACGTAAAGTTCAGTATCTCTATACTAGATTGTGTGAGGACGAATAGTATGCCCTATTGATACAACAACGTACTGCAAATGGTATGCATAAGAAAAGTACAGCATGTTCTGTGGTTATTTATTATTAATTATTTGAATCTTGCATGAAGACATCTCATTCAATTGTGTCTCTTATTATGATAATTATATAAGTATGTACATTAAAAACCTCAGTAGGTATCCTTGTCAAATGAAAGTTTATTTAGTACAAAACCCAACTAAACTAAAAAAACCCAATCCCTGTTAAAAGTAAGACGAGATTACAGTGTTCTTAGAATGGTCTGATTAATCGACATAACACATCTCACAGGAAAAACTAAAGAGAAGCAATGTCTTTTGTTCTCTTACGGCGATAATTAAATGCGCAAATGTGTACGATTACTTAGAACAAATGATTGCATCATATCCTTTAGTATTTTCATTATCTACAATAACAAAATAAAAGTACAAACGTAGAAGCAATCAGCTTGAAATATCGTTTTTATTCCGGCACAGCTGTTCGCGGCACCGCTTCCGATAATTTATTGTTTGTTTAGTTTTGAAAATATTTACAAATACGAAAAGATGGTACATAGATTGCATTCTATCATACTAACTACTAGTCCACTCATTTCGTCCGAAAAAAAGGCAAATAAAAGAAAGTGAATTTGCGCATCTAATTTTTTGATATGTTGTAGGGGATACCTAGAAAAGCTTAACTTGAGTTTTTCGACCAAGATTTCCTATGAGCTTTCGTCGCCATCTTGAAAAAGGGGTAAAATTGGTTTTTCGGCAATAACTCGGCTATCCGATGAAATTCGGAAATCACTTATAAGACACTTTTTGTTCCTTTTTTTATGCTCTACAATTAAGTCCTGACCATTTTTACTGTATCGTGCATCGTTATCGAGATATCGATAGATAAAGTAAAAAATTATTCAAAGACCTGGCATCCGTTTTGACGAGTGTGTTTGCATTTTTTCAATTACAAAATTTTCTTGAAACAATTTTTCATTCATTTTACCGTGTGTTGTACTTTTTTTCGCTCAAATGTACAGTTCAACTTTTTTTTTACTGCACAAACAAATTATTTGTTTAATAAATATACTTTAGTGTGATCTTTAATTTGTTCTAAAGTCTGGTCTATGTACTTATTTTTTATCCCATCAATTTCCTAAACAATTTCCCATTCGATTCGCCATGCGAACACAACCGAGCGAGCAGCTCGCTCGACGGTGAGCGTGAATTCACCGACTTTGCGGCGCGCTGGAGATCGTAATTTTTGTCCAACTTAAAAAACTCCAAAAAGGAAATTGTAGGTCTGAATATTCTCTACAAGTTCGAATTTTACGATTTTTTAAATATATGTATTATGTCCTAAACAAAAAAAAGCAAAAAACGAAAAATGTGTCCTGAATTTTTGAAGTGAAACTTCTTTATCGGGGTTGGAAAAAAATTGAGTGTAACATTTTTTCGTTACGCGTGACATTTTTCCGTTACGCGCCATCTTTTTCTTATCCCTACCACGCGTGATTCGACGTATTTCTGTAAAGTTGCATATAGTAAATTATTTTTTGAAAAATAAGGTCATAAAGAAGTTTCACTTCGTACGTGTGTACACTAGTACACGCACACATTTTTTTTACTTTATCGATCAATATCTCGATAACGATGCATGATACGGAAAAAATGGTCAAGACTTAATTGTAGAGCATAAAAAAAGGAACAAAAAGTGTCTTATAAGTGATTTCCGAATTTCATCGGATAGCCGAGTTATTGCCGAAAAACAAATTTTACCCCTTTTTTTAAGATGGCGGCGAAAGCTCATAGGAAATCTTGGTCGAAAAACTCAAGTTAAGCTTTTCTAGGTATCCCCTACAATATATCAAAAAATTAGATGCGCAAATTCACTTTCTTTTTTAAATGTAGGTATATAATGAGTGGACTATACTATCTTTAGAGTATATAAAATGTTTATTTAAAATAAACAAAACAATTAACAATACAATCTGAATTATTTATTGGCTATCTAAATGGCCTGACTCTACAAAATATAGTCGGGCCATTTAGGTAAGTTTTCTATATCCTTAACATAATGTGAGCTGAGAATTCAATTGGGTAACAAGGATGACGGTCGATCTGGTACTTTGTTTTATTTTAATGACATAGATAATATCTAAAATAATCTTTGGTATTCATGTCACAATTTTCATTTGTACCTAATAGTGGCAAAATTTAAAGATAGAAACCAAAACTAAGTACTTACTGTATGAATTAAACATATAAATAAACTACAATAGACTACAAATATGTATGTATATGCTTGTGAGTTAATTTTCTACTGATCTATGAAGAAGATTATTTATTATGCATGTACCTAGCTTAATTTTAAGCGGATGTTTGGCTAGTTTACTTAATATTATATAATAAATACATCAGCCGATAACATCAAAACATTATTACTTATTAAAAATATTGTAACTGCAGTTTAATCTCACATGTTGCAATTAGTGAGTTTATAAAAATAATCATATTTTACCGGAAGCATAGAAAGTACAATTAATCTTCTTATTTAATACTAGCTGTGCTCCAGCCTCCACGGTTTTACCCGCAGTGCTCCGCTCCTGTTGGTCTTAGCGAGATGATATATCGCCTTCCTCGATAAATGGGCCATCGAACACCGAAAGAATTTTTCAAATCGGACCAGTTGTTCCCAAGATTAGCGCATTCAAACAAACAAACAAACTCTTCAGCTTTATAATATTAGTATAGATTTTTACAACGTAAAACATCAAAAAGGAACTTCTATTCTTGTTGATTAAAAAATTTACGAAATAAACGAACCTTATTCATAATGAAATAAATATATTAACAAAACGTCTAGATAAACGTAAACAAAGCAAATTGTACACATTATCTTGATTAGTGTAGTATCACTCACTCGTTGAACCTTGGTAACAGAGTCAGTAGTCACGCAAGCATATTTATAAAATTTTATTTAACAATACGTTTAATATTGAGTTTCCTAACCTGTCGTACGGTTCACTAAACCCTAAATTATAAATTTTTAGAACAAGTTAGAAATGCTAATATTAATTTAGCTCATTTGATATGAAACACTAGCTGTGCCCGGGCGGTTTTACCCGCATTTCTCCGCTCCTATTGGTCTTAGCGTGATGATATAGACTATAGAGCCTATAACTTTCCTCAATGAATGGGCTATCTAACACTGAAAGACCAGTTCAAATCGGACAAGCAGTTCCTGAGATCTTTGACTTCATGTGAACAAACAAACTCTTCAGGTTTAAAATATTAGTATAGATTATTTTCGTATGTTTCGCTTTATCGCGTAACGCTCACGCCATATTATTCGAGGTCTCGTATGATAATCGTGCAAATAATTTGAATTAATTTATGTATAAACAACATCTTTAACGTAGTGTTCTGTTTCTTTTATACGCTTCGCTTATTACATGACAATAAGAAATTAGAGTAGTAACTAACTAAAATGTTTTTATTTTTGTTTTTGAGTATTCTATAGTTGTCTATCACTTTGATTGCAGTTCAGAGTTTAGGTTTTCGATGTTGTTTATTTCCAATTTTGTACTGAAAATATTTTGTTTAGTTTTGAAATTTTTCATACTAATAATATAATATACTAACAAAAACATAGATAAACCTATTTAAACAGCTCTACAATATGAATTACATATTCTGAAATTATTTTACTATTTCCAAGAGCAAAGTCATTCAAAACATTTACTATCAGGCTCTATGATAATTAGATAGCACATTATCGTAACAATACATGTCATTATGCCTTATGGCCGTATCTATCTACGCGCTAAGGTCACCGTCATATGAATAACATTATCAAATACAATTAGCTTCCTCATTACTATATTTAATATTTTATATAGTAAAAACTCCTTAAAAATGTTTGGTTATTATTTTTTCGGTATGAATTATATTCATTCCACTACACAAGTGTGAATATGATATTATTGAATTAACATAATATTACAAATGGGAGATTAGTACTCAGTTGAGAACAAGAAACAGTTTCTACTTTAAAAGTAATTGGCTAGCGTTTCCATTGTGTATAATTTAAGCGATTCAGAAATTGTCTCCTGTATACAACCAACCACAGCGCTGTTATATCCAGGGTGAACCTTCAGTTCACCCACGCGGCCGCGTTAAAATGTAGAAGCCCTTCTGGCTAACATTGAGAGACACCACACAAAAAAAGCTGTTATATATACAAGAGGTGCGGTATAATTTGAAGGAAGGAATAAGTCGCGTTTTAAACCTGTTCAAAAACTGACAGTAAAAATTTATCCAGAAAAATTATCAAAAGCGTTTTGTAGTAGCATTTCATATTAATAGAATATCGTGTAGTCAATCAACAAACATTCACATTACTAAGTTTTTGCTGTACACCGATTTTAAATTATAACTATTTATGATCAATAAAACACAAAGACCCTAAGCGGCGCACTGTGGGGAATAACTTTATGAGTCAACTCATCACTCATGTACGATTGTATGATATTTATAGCTACCAGTTTTTGCGGAATGTCAAAAGTTAGGGAACAAATGACATGCATTTCATATCCTAAAGAAGGCACTGCGAACTGTTTCCAATGTTTTTTAAGTTCCATCTTTCTATTATCTATATGGGGTCATCCATAAATTACGTCACACAATTTTCAGAACTTTTATACCCCTCCCCCCGTCCTTGTCACAGGTTGTCACATTTTAAAACCCCCTCCCCCCTTAAATGTTCGCATATTTTTCAAAATGACGTATGTACATATTTAGAAAAACAGTTGAAGATATTTTTTTTTTTATATTTTTTTTTCTCGTAAGATTAAATGCCCCACTTGCATTATAATGTCTCATTTGAATTTTAACACTGATCTAGAAGTTAAATATTGTTGTGAAAAGGTTTTAACGTAGCGAGAGTGCTTTAAAAAATCAAAGTTTTTTGTTCATATTATATAAATTTCACATGTGACGTCACAAAGCTTTTGATCCCCCCTGCCCCTTGTCACATTATGTCACACCCTGCTGATACACTCCCCCCCTACTAACGTGTGACGTAATTTATGGATGGCCCCTATGCATATCAAATCTGTAACGTTATTTACAATTACACCTGATTAATTACTAGACAGACATACTTAATAAAATTGCAGTACACATGTAGTACGAAAGAACACGTTAAAATATTTCATATAGTGAAGCTAATATTCCAAAAAATGCAGCGATACAAATATCTCACAATCGTGAGCAAAAATAAAGCATAAATCTCAAAGGAAACTAGCACAAGATGTCAAGTTGAATATTCTGATAAAAGTAAGTTTCTGCATAAATGCAGACAGAGAATCTTATCTTTGAAAAAAATGAGCTGTCGTTCAGATAACCATATTTTAAGGTAATATTTAAAAACCTGTATTTGTTATAATTTGCTTATTAAAAAACCGCGGAAAGATACGCGTTGTTTAAGCGGCTTAAGAAATATGATTTATGATGTTGTTTGAGGAAATATCTACAAATTTGTAGTTTGATATAATAATTGTAGACTAATTTCATTATACAATTTAGTAATACCAACATTGTTATTACGTAGATAATTGTATACACAAATCTATCATTTACATAATACATTCATACTGTCAGTTACTCTTCTAGCAGCATTTGAAACACACCGTCATCGTAAGCCAGACGTCATCGAAGTTCCTCGTTATCTAGTACCAGTCAGTACTATATCAACATCGCCATCTAAGGCGCGGGACAGCCGACAGACACAAGCGGCGCGGCGCGCATCGGGCGCACTGCCGGCGCGCATCGGGTGCGCTATTGGCTATTTCCAAAGTTCTTTCATACAAAATGTAGATGAAGGACGTGGTGCAAAACAGGTTGAAGAGGTACGCTTATGGCACGCCCGCGCCCGCGCCGCTTGTGTTTGACCCGCGCCTAATAGAAACAGCTGGCGTGTTTCTTTGACATCAGCTGGCTATGGCATTATTCCTAGTGATTATTCTATAGATACAGTATCATATTATGTACCTAGCTACTACGCAGCTTTTACTCATAAAGAAATTAACTCCACCTTGTGTACGGAAATAAGCAATAAGATAAGGTTAATGATATCGTAAATCGTACAGTTGTAACGTTATTTGAGGCGAGTGAATGTCTCGGTCAAGAGCGACCTGTCTATATGTACGCGATACGTTACGAATCAACATTAATGAATATTGAATAATAAATGGTATAAAAATAAGTTATACGTCACACTGTTACAACGAAAGCATCATTTTAATATTTTATTAATTATATTATCGCTAGAAACAAGAAATTTAAGTGGAATTTGTTACGATAACTTAAGTATTATAAGCGAAGTTGAATACGCAAAAAAGTTATTTGCATAGGTATGGTTTTAACTTTAATATAAATGGACAAAAACGGCATCCTTGTTACGAATTTTATATTATAACAATAAGAGTATTAACAATTTTGAAAAATTAAAAATTCTGTAATCGTAGCTTCAATATTATCCTTTGTAAATAAATGACGTACCTAATCCTTCCTAGGATCGGACGGTGCGGCGCGGTGGTAGAAATTCGATCTTCCCCTACTATCGATTCTCCTGTGATTGCATATCGCGATTAAACTTACATTCGACAATTCTGATTCATATAACACCAAAACAACGATAAATGTATCATTGCGATTTGCGATACGTAGACACTAAAACACGTAAACAAAACATTTTTATGTATTTTTAATACTATATAGTAGTTATTCGTGAAAAACACAGGAAAGTTTCAAAAACACATTTTCATTGTGCGTCTGTGGATAATATCGTTTGATGTTTAGTTATCATAATACATTACTAATCTGTAAATACTCTATCGTTTTTTGGAAGTCGTACTATGAAACGAAACGTATTTTTATTTTTGTTATGCAAATATATTTACCTAATATTATGTATAAAAAACACGTAATATTTTTATCTTATTATCGTAAAACGTTTTTACATGTTTACTGATTATTCAAATATTCAGTTATTTAAATACATATTTTTATTTCTAACATGAAAGACTAAATAATATATTCGCATTATATTTATTTACGAAGATATATATTTTTATCATTGAACATAGGGCAGTGAGTGAACTGAGGGCATAAGCAGGATAGATTACATTATACATAAAACACAGTAACTTAGCGAGAAATTTATTCCATAAAAGGTAATTTGTGAAACAAAAAACACAAACTCAAATACACAAATAATTGTAACAATTTGAAAATTCTTGTTATGAATACCACTCGATAATAATATCACAATATATGCTCAAAATTTAATTCACTGTGAATATAATAAGACGTCAATGACTGCAATGACCTCTTTTTTAATACTATTATACCTCGTACAACTTTTACAATTCAAATGTATATTGTATAAAGTTAAAAATTTAAAATATAAAACATTGTTAACTCTAAACCGTTAAAAGTATTTTTCCACCTTCTTTCTAGAGCAGTCGGATAAAAAGGTCGGTATAATTTATGACACTTTTAATTGGTCTCAATTAGTACGAATATTCACTAATCTTCCTAAATACGCTACATTACACAAAACATACGATACATTAGTTACAAATACACTTGAGCCAATTCGACAATGAATTCTAATAAGATCTTTGGTAAATAAACCCACGCACATTCGCTTTAAGGCCACAAAAATTGCTTAAGGTTAACTCTAAACTGCGGTCATGTTATCTAGCTTAATATTTGAATATTTTCTAAGTCATTCACTGCAAACAAAAAAGCAATAAAACCCTGAATCGATAACGTCCATCGACTTTAAGAATAGACAAAAAGGAAAGCTTCACAAGCATTGTTTTTAGAATGGTCAACATAATAAAACTGGCGATAACATTTAAAAGCGCGAATTTTATTACCCGTAGGACAAAAAGTACCTGTATTTATAATACTGGTTTCACCCTCGTATAGAATAACAGTAAAGCCTTAAACAATACAAAGGAATACTAAAGTTTAACGACCCTTTATAAGGATATGAATCGTCGCGTGTTCTTTATTAAAATGGTGAAAGATTTGCCGTTATTTCTACTCTTACCGGAGTGAAGTCGCAAAAACAGACCATTACTGCAATATAATTATTCGTAACAAATAACAATTATATCACCATACCCTATTATCTGACACTCCCATAAAGATATATAGAGTCATTTATTAGTGTGTGTTCAGAATTATAAATAACAAAATTATTATTTGTACTTATTATATTTAAATTATACTTAAAAATTGTTATTATATTTTAAAAAAAATAGACATTTATTCCTGGAACGGCTATTTACTCGACGTAACCAGATGTCTCTACAACGTGAATAAATGACGATTCCAAAAAGTAACCAGACGAACCCAATAAATGATTTTCATTGCATTTACCTATAATGAGACTAAAATTATCTCCACCCGATATTTAAAGCTCGAATTTAAAATTTCTCCCAGTCAGCGCGGCGCGGCGTCGGCAAATCCTCCCAAAATAGTGTAGAACTCTAGATACTAAAAATAGACCATTTGACATAGGCGACGACAAAGGTCGCTACGTAACTGTTGCTAAATACTACATATTTAGTCGAGGATAGCAGCGCAGGGTTACCATTTACAATAGTACGATATGCATTTTCCTTCACAATGCTGTACAAATCTATACAAATATTATAAAGCTGAAGAGTTTGTTTGTTTGTTTGAACGCGCTAATCTCAGGAACTACTGGTCCGATTTGAAAAATTATTTCGGTGTTAGATAGCCCATTTATCGAGGAAAGCTAGCTATATTTCATCACGCTAAGACAAACTGGAGCTGAGCAATGCGGGTGAAACCGCGTAGCACACATAGTACTACATATTTAGTCGAGGATAGCAGCGCAGGGTTACCACTTACTATAGTGTTATATGCATTTTCCTTCACAATGCTGTACAATTGTATTCTATTAGAATTAGTCCGTTACGCGTTCTTATTTGTATACATAATAAATATGTAATAGTAACATTCTTTTTGCTTGCCAACATCTCACTTTCTGGCAAAGAAATAGATATTTCAGAGTAAAACATTTAAGAGAGAATTACTGAAGTAAATATTAAAGACGATTAGAGAAGGGCCTTATTAGACAAGCCCTCAAATATTTCTTTATGGGCTAATAAATACTGATACAATATAAATAGATATATTAACTATCTGATTACTATTTTCGCTAATGGTATTAAGATAAGATTATTTCCTAAGTCAAGTTTATGAATCTAAATCGAAGAAGTTGAAGAAAATTTATTTACAGAATTTACGAAAATAGATACTTATAGTTAATATGTTACAGTATAATGAATGTCCGTATAGTTTAGTAGTCATTAATAAAGAAATATAATTTCTTATCTAAAATGACTCAACATTATTAAACTTCATTACAGTGAGTTGTGCAACACTATTAAGATTATTTATACATCAATTAATGACAACAATATTATACATCTTTTTCACATTCAAATTGACTTAAAAAATGCCTTGTTTGCACAGAAATATATCGAGATAGAAGGAAAGAGTGTATGTACCTCGCGTGGCGAAAA
>CAJQZM010038518.1:0-16172 GCA_907164665.1 Colias nastes | reverse complement strand
CAATAAATTCAGTTCCTTGTTGAAGCTAAAAACGTTGTTTCATTATAATAAAATATAAATAATTAAGTAAAACTTTATTTTTCTCTCTGTGCGTGTACAAACTTATGAGAAGTGATGACACGCCAACCTTCTAGAACCTTCTTCGGGCCATTCAAGTCGCTATACTACATAATTCAAATTGTGTCAAAGGATCGAAAACGATCTTATTACTACTCACTTAAGATTCAATTTAGCTATATCCTCCCTCTGTGCGTGCACCAACAAATCGGCCAATGAGAAGCCCTGACAAGCTAATGCTCTAGAAGTTTCTTCGTAGCTAGACTAAATAAAATGCAGTCAAACGATATTATATCTTATTACTACTCACTTAAGGTTCAATTTAGCTATATCCTCCCTCTGTGCATGTACCAACAGATCGCCTAATGAGAAGCCCTGACAAGCCAATGCTCTAGAAGCTTCTTCGGGCACGCCGCGTGACGTCATCCATTCTTTTATCACCTCGTATTGTTCTTCGTCGTAATCGTCTTCTCTTGTACTGTGTATTCTGTGAATATTGTTTATTTATTAGTACAGTAGATAATTAATGCTTTGTAAAAATAGTTACATTTAAATTCAAGATATAACATCACGCTAAATATGAATAATACTGATAACTCGTCATACAAAACAACTAAATTCACGTTACGTTTGAGCAGATCTTCAATAAGCTCTTACGCTCTGTATACTTAGAATATTAACAAAATACGAGTATAATATATGAGCTTTTTTAACCTTTGTATTCAAATTTAATTTGAAATTCACGATTTTAGTTTTCCCATTTTTTTAAGTAACAACTGAGATAATACAATTGATAATTACCTAGGTCGTTTCTCAACAAATTCTCTGATGATTTGTGACTGCGCCTTTTGCTCTTCTAACATAAGCCGCAGCAACGATTGATATTGTTGATAGCTGTCCATTAATTCCTGTTGTAATCTATAAAATAGTATTTCTTTTAGTAAACGAAACATAAAGATTTTATTATAAGTATGTACGAAATAATTTAAGACTCGTACAATTTATATATCTTATATTTGCGTTATTTATTGGCTTATAAGCTTCGATAGAGACACGTTTTTAGCAGTTCTTCTATATATATAAAACTCAAAGGTGACTGATATATTGATCTATCAACGCACAGCCCAAACCACTGGACGTATCGGGCTGAAATTTGGCATGCAGGTAGATGTTAGGACGTAGGCATCCGCTAAGAAAGGATTTCCCGAAATTCTTCCGGGAACGGGGAAAAACGGGGATGCACGTACAAAGTCGTGGGCGGAAGCTAGTTAAGTATAAGAGCATATTAAACGAATCAATATTTAATAACTTTTTTGTGGTACACATAATGTTCATACTTATGATTCTCATGTCTTAGTTGGTGTAACTGATGTTCTCGTGTAGAAGTAGCGGTGGATAGCGCAGAAGGAGTCGCCCCTTCATTGCTACCGCGTTCCCGTCGCCCATCTTGACCCGCTAGGTTTGCGCCTAATTCTGTAAACAAGGAATTTTTGGAAATTAATAGAGAAAATAATAAAATTTGTTAGTATAACACAATTTAGAAGAATCTTATAACATAAAAATTTTGCACTATACTTACATATTATTACAAAAAAAAATTACACTATAGGAAATACAGATTATCGAACTTTTAAATATTTACCTGTTGTTATATTACACTTCATAAAATGTGAAAATAATGAGAACACTAATACAGATTAAATGGAACTATAACAGAGAATGGTTGTCCAAAAATTAAAATAGAAGTGAAACTTCTTCAGATGCTGCCTATGAATATTTTCACTAACAAGACCAAATATTGTTCGACAGTGTTTTAGTTATGAGCGAATAAACACTTTAATATCGTTATGGTAATGCAAAATTATCTAAAAATATACCAAATTCCTTAGTTACATACCTGGTGACAAAACAGTAATGGCCGCTTGCACAGCGTTTCTAACAAGATTATCCAACGCGAACATCCAATGTGGTTTAATACTATGCATTCTCAACACAACATTAACTGCCTCTTGGAACATATATATGGCTGAATGTAGCTCGTTTATAGCATTGGAATCGAAGTCCAAATCCTCCTTGAGGGTAGTTATAGCTTGCTCTATGACAGCTCTGTTTTGATCCATTATGTATTCTTTGAGCGCACATCGCAGGGTTTCTAAGTGACTCTGTGGAAGAATAATACGTTTTATTAAAATAGATTTTTTTAAAGTATTTTATTTTAAAATAATAGACCCTTTTTAAGATCCTTCAAATAAGATTCTACAACATTGCAAAATGCAAATATAATAACTCGGAATTCTGATAGCTCAAATCTGATTCATAAATTTTTGTCCAGTTTTTTTACGTTGGTAACTTGCTTAAGTAAAACAACTTCATAGAAATTGATGACGTAAATTTATAAAAACACACAACTTTTTTACCATCTTTCCTCACCTTAAAGAAAACAAATAACCTAAAAAATGTAATATTTTTAATGTATTTAAATGTATTACCATAGTCAATACAGTATTTCCAAAGTCCTGTTGTATACTAGTCATCCATTTTGAGCAGATCTTTTCGCTGTCCTGCTCTAACACACGCGAGAGAGTGAGACGGCGCTGTGAATCTTTCTTTAGGAGATAAAATCCATCGTGCTCTATGTCTATTGATGAACGAGGCACGTTCGTCATATCGACCTTAAAAAGAATAAAATTTTTAAATCACGTTGTTGATATCATATATTTTATTTAGTATGACAATTTTTAATGATTTCTTTTATTAAAAAAAACGAATAATTAATATTCACAAATAAAATGAAGCTTTTTTTTAAGTTAGTCAAAAATATGAGGTCGATTCAAAGTTAAAGAGCCAATTAACAACATTAAGGTTGATGTTCCGACCGTCCCTCCATACATTTTTGATTACCTCTAAACACTTAACACAGACACTATTTCTTTAAAACTAATCATTTTATCACTTCTCTATAATGAAATGTGTGCGCGTTCGACCTTTTTAATCAATAATTTACAATATTTACTTAGAAAAACAACAGTAAAATACCGGAAAAATTTGACACTTCTACAGTAGTGTGCGTGACTTTTGCCAAGCGAAACACGACATAAAGCACGACATCTAGCGCATAGACTATATACTTATTACAGATCTAGCGCGTCAATATCTAAACGAAAGGCGATGTTTAGACATTGACGCTAGATGTCGTGCATTCGCGTTCGTTATCTTATACATAATGAGCATAATTCTAATAAATCAAAGTTCTGTGTAAAAATTGAGTAATTTCATTTCCAATCGTTCAAAGAAAATAACAATAAAATAAAACTAATGACCTTAGAAACTATGTTTTTTTTTGTAAACAATTTATTACTCATTATTGTTCGTCCGTCGTAGGTCTGTAAACTGTATTGTACACTGAAGGTAAATGGTACTGTAGGTACTTTAGTTCGGCGTCGTCGTCCGCGTTCGGCTTGATATAAAATTACATTCTTGATTTCATTGACACGCGCTATGATTTGCGCGCGGAATTTCTTGTGTTGTGAATTTATTTTTGTATGCTATGCATTTTAATTGATTCAAATTGCAATGTTTCTCTAGTATACATTTGAGACTATATTGTAAATTGTAATAATTGATCGTGGGTATAGTAATTAATTATTCTAATAACGCAATTAGTAATATATGTATTTTCGGTGGGATTCAAAACAAAAAATTGGCCCGTGATTTTTATGAAATTTCACCACATTGCAAATCACATCAATCATAGTTCATACACATGTATGACGAAAGTGATTAGTATTGTGGCTAACATTGACTCATCAGTTCATCACTGAAACCAGTGATAAATCAGTACCTATATCATATTGTGTTTGAATATTTTTAAACAATGATATAAGTATACAATTATTATAAATCGGTAAACTATCAAAGTAATCACAAACTTGCAAACATTGGTAAAATGTCCAGTAGTTTATGAGCCTATTCATTACAATCAAACAAACAAACAAAGTTTTCCTCTTTATAATATTAGTGTAGACAAACACTATGAATACGATCACGAATGCAAATTCGGGGATTTTCTAATTATTGCTAAATAATAATTGAATTCGTTTTGAAATACTCTATAATTTTTAGTGTATAAATAGACATTTATAATGTGGTGCTCATTTTTTTTGTACTGCTAACGCTATTGTAGGTACCTATTTTCGTTGTTTTATTTCAAGTGAACACGGCCATACAATTTTGTCACGAGCCGCCTATGATTGTAGGTACTTTTGTTAGGCTCCTTCGTCGTCCGCGTCGCGTCCGTCGGCTCGAAAGTTCTTGATTTCATTGTCACGCGCTATGATTTGCGCGCGGATTTTCTTGTGTTGTGAATTTATTTTTGTATTATTATTATTTTTTATTTTTTTTTTATTTTATTGATTCAAATAAAATATTTCACTAGTATGCATTTGAGACTATATTGTATTATGTATAATTTATCGTAGGTATAGTTATTCTTATAACGCAGTTATATTTTCGGTGGGACAATTTGACCCGTGATTTTTCTGAAATATCACCACGTTGCAAATCACATCAATCATACACACGTATGACGAAAGTATAGTGGCTAACATTGACTCATCAGTTCATCACTGAAACCAGTGATAAATCAGTATATCATATTTTATTGTGTTTGAATATTTTTTAAACAACGATATATACAATATTATTATAAATCGGTAAACTACCAAAGTACTTCCGAATTTTCAGACAGACAAACAAGTAGTTTGAACACGCAGTTTTCTTATACTAGTAGCAAAAATCAAAACCATAATATTATGTTTACCTACTATATTTTACTAAAAGTCGAGTGCGTCGAAATCGTAAATAATAGGTAATATAATGTTTTTCACCTTCCTGGTTATTTTCCCATAGTAAATAGTGTTTTAGGTTTGTTGTTGTAGGTAGGAATAATAATTAATTATTCTTACTTGTTGGTTATGAAATGTATATTGAAATAATTTACTTTTACAAATCATTAGTGATATTAGTTTTGAGTGAAAATGCTTGGATCAGCATAATATTATATGGTACTTCAAATACATGTTTTGATAAAAAAACAATAGTGTAATAAAATAAAACTGCGTTTTATTGTAATCAATGTTGACAGTTTTAAATTCCAAAATTATTGATCAATAAAATAGTTTACACCAACAAATATAACTTTTATTTTTATAACCATCGTTCATAATATAAACCGTAGCAGGTGGCGTTTTGAAGTTCTGTCTACTCATACAGAAAAATGGAAAACTTGTTTTTTTTGTAAACAATTTATTACTCATTATTGTTGTTTGGCTGTGTGTTTGGCAACTCGAAGCGTGGTCGTCCGTCGTAGGTACTTTTGTTTTGTTACTCAGGAGGATAACCTCAGACTGTAGACACTGTAGTGATGTCAAGACAAATGTGCGAAAGACTGTAAAGTCAGACGCTAATTTAGAAGACGGGCTACCCATTGGGGCTGTTGAAATTGTCTGGAGATCCTTTTGGAACTCATCCATTCTGTGGTTAAACACTTCAAACATCTGATCAATAGACTGTGTGATGGATTCCATATTAGTTTTAGTGCAGTGGCAGTGTAAATGTTGTTGTTGAGGTTATGTAAATTTAACACTTTAGTTAACTACCAAGATATAAAGAAATGAGGATAGGACACAATAACTATTGGTTGAGGTATTTATAAACTCATAATATACTTTTAAAAAAATCACGTTTTAATAAATTTCTAGAATTAAATTAGAACAGCTGATTCAAAATAGCCTAAAAAATCTTAATAATAATAATTACGCTTCACAGCAAGAAGAAATGTACCATATGTACCCGCACAAAGTCGATATTGTGTTGCCTACCGTTCGACTCAATGGCTAGGGTTGTACCTTTAATAATTATTACCAAACTAATAAACCGAGTGATGCGAAATAACCATAATTCTTTTAGAGTTTGATAAAATGATCAGGCAGGTATTTTCTTTAATCCTCTGAATTCTCGGTTACTAAATTGTATCGTTGAAATTATTCTTAATCGCGTAAATTTAATAAATAATCATATGGAAAACACTTTTCATTTGTTTTTTTACTTTCACGCCCAACTACTATACAATAATTACGTTGTTTCGGTATTTTGACGAGAAAACGCAGGAAACATCCGTTGTATCATTTTAGATAGATTGTATATTTTGTATCTGTAGAATTGAAATCAAAGCTATGTATATGTTGTCTCCATTCTTTTCTTATCGGATTGTTGATCCCAATGCGAATGCGTCACTTAAATTTTATAAAAGACAATTAAGAACATCAAAAATAAAGTGATACGTAAATATTTCACAGTGCAATATATTATGTAATTAATAATAATTATATATTTATGAAAAAATAATTACATCAGATTTAATAATCGCAATTGTTTTGAATGTACATATGAATAAATGATTACATCATAATAGTAATAATCACAATTGTTTTATTTCCCATTTGTTGCAACCCTAGCAGCAGAAGTACCTACACTGGCGGCGCGGCGGCATCGTGCGACATCAAAGGCATTGCCTTACTAGGTAAGTTTATAATGATTAACTCTTTAATAATTATTTTTGACTTTACTCATTTCTTTTATTATATAATTTACGTTTTACTTTTACAGAATCCGATTCAATGGATTATGAAGACGAGTCACACAACGCCATACGATAGTGATGATGAATGAACATTTCAATAAATGCATGCGTGTTTTTTATGTTGTTTTGTAATTGTTAATTGTTTCTTAAATAAAGAAATAAACTAAATATTTAAATGATGATTTGTTATTTGCAACACAACTTTATATTTGAGATTCTTTACAAATGTATATTTAGTTTTGTATCATCAAATTTATAAATTGTATTCCATAGTTTTCAAAATTAAATGTAAATGACCATAAAAACATTAATAAAGTAAATCATTGATGTAAGGTCAGGGAACGTAATACATATATACATCTGACCATGTAGAAGCTAAGTCTTGTTGACTGCTGAAGTCTGTAAAGTTTTGTTGTCTGCTGAAGTCTGTACGCAATGAAAATGTCTGCCGTTTCGAAAATAAGTTTTTAAGACCCTAATAAATAAAATATATGAATGGCAGATCTGGTCAAATACTTTCAAAATTGTATTTTTTTCAGCACTTTCATAAGTGTCTGCCAGAATGTTATCCGCGTGATAATGGTCTGCCATTGTTATTTTCCGATAGTAATAATAATCTATTTTCAAATATCAAAATGGCAGACGTGGTCAAATGGTTTCAAAGTTCGCCAAAAATTTCCACCTGTCTTACCTAAGCGCGCGCCCCGTCCACCACTCTGGGCTTAGTGACTCCTCATCTCATGTATAGTAGGTATTATTAGGGGAATCAACACACAAAAATCCAGGTCTGGTCAAATACATACAGGTAGCTTTGCGCTAGCTCTCTAGCTATTACTTCTTATGGAGAGAAAACGTAAACATGTACCACGGGCGAAGCCGGGGCGGACCGCTAGTAAATAATAAAATAATAAATAGTGTATTAGATTTGTTATTGTATCTTGTATACCTACGAATAATTATTCTTACGTCTTGTTGGGAAATGTTCAAATACCTACCTATTGAAATAATTTACTGTTACAAATCATTAGTGTTATTAGTTTTGAGTGAATAGGCATGGATCAGAAATTCAGAATATAATATGCTACTAACTACTCAAATACATACATGTTTACACAACAAACACCACTGACCTCTATAACTATAAGTTATAGAGGTCAGTGACCGTCAGTGACAAACACTATGGATACCTACGCTCGCGAATGCAAATTCGGTGATTTACTAATTATTGATACCTAGTCATTGAATTCGTTTTGAAATAGCCTGTACTTTGTAATTTTTAGTGTTATAGACATTTATAAAATGTGGTGCTCATTTTTTTGTAATAAATCATCCCGAACGCTATTGTATTTTCGTTGTTTTATTTCAAGTGAACACCTATACAATTTTGTCACGAGCCGCCTCTGGCCTCTGGGTGAAATAAACAAGTCAAATGATTTTTGTTCTAATTGTATTTTGGTAGTAGTTTGTTTAGAATTTACATTACCATTGTTTAATTTTTACCTACTATATTTTACTAAAAGTCGAGTGCGTCGAAATCGTAAATATCTTTTTCACCTTCCTGGTTTTTTTCCATAGTAAATAGTGTTTTAGATTTGTTGTTGTATGAATAATTATTCTTAGCATAATATTATATCATAGGTATATGCTACTTCAAATACATGTTTTGATAAAAAAAACAATAGTGTAATGTAATAAAATAAAACTGCGTTTTATTGTAATCAATTTTGACATTATTTATTTCCCAAAATTACAACAAAATAGTTTACGCCAACAAATATAACTTTTATTTTTATAACAATCCTACTTGTTTTACATTCACGCCATCTAGACTTAAATCTTTATCATTTTTGTATACGTCTGTGTGTGTAAACGACCCTGTATGCAATGACAGATGTTATAATGCATTTTTTTACCGAATTGGGTGGATTTTAAGGCAATGATATGACATATTTCAATAAAATATAATATTCAGTAACCGCCATGACTATTCCTACGACCTTAATCTTTTCCAATTACGCAAAAACTCAAATAAACTAGAAATGTAGAATTCAGCGCCATCTAGCGGGACATTGGCTGGGAACAGATCGTAGCAATCACCTTAACGCTCACATGTTACTTTTTTCGTTTTTATTTCATACTGCATAGTATAATTTAATAATAGCAGAGAAAAATAGAGATTTTTTTCATACCTCTGGTGATAATAGACCACCGGACGAACTCCGTCTATTCAAGATAGTGTCATTGTTATCCATGTCGTCAGTAGATGGAGTGCTCGGCATTGTACTAAAAGAAAAGAGTAAATATAAAAGGATATTATAATTCTATTAAAAAATGTCCTATGTTCTAATTTGGACTTTAAATCATGCTTAGAATAAAGTATCATGTTCTTTACAAGGTTGCAGATAGTTTTAGTAAGTGTTAATAATATTACAATTTTATGTCAATGTAATAAATGTAATGACATGCAATTGAACTGGATTTGTAAGTGTATTAATAATATTAGTTCATATGGGAGGAAAATACATAACTTTTCTTATAAATAAGATAAAGCAATGACAATGCAATGATTGGATGAGAGATGCAAAACATGTTAATTATTAGGGACCATTTCTTTACATGTTTTACATAACTCAAAACAGCAATGAATAAAGCTTTGAATTATGAATAGAAAAGTACTAAGACACTACTTTTATTCTACATCTACTATCAACGAGTTTTCTAAAATAAATTAATTATTAAATTCTATAACTACAACTAGTTTTAGTAACGATTTTAAGTTCTAACAAACATAAAACAAAATTTAGATAAGCAGACAAATTCTTAATATCATCCGACGTTTTGGAAGTAACATAATTAACACTTAAACTAAAACTTTCAGGAATATATTATCTATATTTTTCTAATTTATACATTTATTTGAGATTGAGCAAACCAACTACAAGTTCAACTATACATTAGAAACATTATGTATTCACAAAAATCATTTCATGACACCATATCAAGACATGAATCGTTTTTTTTTTACTTTTTTGTTCACTCCCCCTATCCTGCAACCAAGTCAAGTGCAAACATGAAGTGTGCTATAAACAATATGTTACCTGCTGTTCAACAAGTCCGGCGGGTATATCAATATCGGTGACAGCATTGACGACGCCGTCCTAGTGATTGTCGGGTTAGACCGGACCGTTTTAACCCTTTTGTGGGAAAACAAACAACACTTAGTGGCACACGTGGCATTTCCATGTTAGGGGTTACGTGAGTCGGTTATGCTTTGTCGTGATTCCAATTTCGAAATCGAGTAACACTTTTTTTTTGTACAACGGAAATTTAGTGAAAGTGCAACACTCACGACACTTTCTTAAGCGTTTAGTGCAAAGCCTCTGAGAGCGGTATGAAATTGATGTAATATAATTATATGGATCGCTTGATAATTTACTATTTCGTTACTTAAGGGCATTTCTTGACACACAAAAGAGCACACACAAAATCAAAACTGCAAATTTCATGGGTGAAGATAAATTTAAAATCAATTGCTGAAAAGCAGCAAGATACCAATATGTAATACAAAAATATTATAGTATAGTAATTAAACACTCCATTGATTAGAACAAGCAAAAATATTTAATTGTGGATCATGGTTTTGTATTGGTGATACTGCAAATCGTACACTCGTTTATAAATGGTGTTCAGTTCATTAAACCCATAAACAAAGCGAACAAATACATTAAATATCTGTATTAGACACAAACTATGTCGATGTCCGAATATCCACCTTATGTATGAGGTTTGAATGTCGTTTATGTATCTCTATGGATGAACAAATGACTTGATCAAAGCTCACCTTTAGCCAAATCGATATTATAATCAAACAAAAATTGAACTTAAAACCGTTGTTACCTTGTTACATGCAGGTTGCTAATATTGTAGGAATTGGCAATATCATGCGTAAAATATGTGGGTTTGTTATTCATCAGAGCGGAGATAAAGTATATTTAATGTTCAATTAGTTTATCATTCAGAAAAAAGTCCGAACAAATGTGTTGTGTGAAAGAATCATTTTTTAGAGTTCCTTTGTAAGAGTGCAATATTATACCTTAAATGTATGTGTAATAAGAACCAATATCGTGTTCTGTGTTTCTATAGCGTATATGCAAATACAAACATGCAAGTTTGAACAATTTTCTATTGCTGTACTCAAAATAAAATCCAATGCACATTTTTCTACCTTATCCCCGCTTTTCATGAATGGGCCAAAATTACTAGAATATTCTAGAACTTACTCGATTTCCGGTGAACTAGGCAAGTTTCCAGGTAGACTGGTTTCCGATATCTTCTTCTGAGCTACAGCCGATCTTGCTTTGTCAGCGGGAACTGATATACTACGGCTATAGTCTACGTTGTTGCCGAGACGACTGCTCGCTTTTTTCTTCCTGAATACAGTTATTTATTTGTGAATAACACCACTAAATAAATACTACTGCATTACACTTATTATGGATAAAAATTATGATTTAATAATATTTTAATCAAAAAAATATAAACATTGAAATCTAGTCTTCTTTTATTGTGTTTTTTTCTCCTTTTATTTATAACCCTTTCCCTATATTTCTTTCACTTGTTATTAATACTCGCGCTACTTATCGAAAATCTTGTAACCGATGTACAATTTACATTTTTTACATTCTCAACAATTACTTACAAATCTTAGTTATTTTCTCTTCTTATATACCATCGTATAAAATACTTATTTACGCAATTTATAGGCACATTAATAAAGACCAAACATAACTTACTCGCATAAAAAGGGATCTTCTAACAACTCAGCAGCTGTGGCTCGCTTCTCCGGGTCCGGTATGAAACATCGCAGAATAAAGTTCTTCGCTTTCTGCGTTAACTCGCTAGGTATTTCAGGATGCATTTTGTAATAGCCCACCTATAATTTCATGATATAGGTTATTTAAGTAATACATCAAATTAGTAAAGCAAACTCCAATTAAAAGATTTAATCAAACCAGCCACATATATTGCCGTTCATAATATGAAATTGCCAGTCAGTTCAATTCACGGCGTAAACTGTCTGGAAATAAGAGGTCATAGAGAGAGGGGCCGTATGGCCCCTGAGATACAGAAACCCTTTGAAATTGAGTGGTTAAAAAGAGAAAAATAAAAACCTTAAATAAAGCTGCCTGCGGTGATCCCAATTCCATGAACGGCGGATTTCCCGTTGCCATCTCCACCACAGTACAACCTAATGACCAAATGTCAGCCTGAAAAATTATAACATTATGAATAATTTTATAATATAAACTATACACAAGACATATTGAATTTGAAAAAGTAATTATTTTATGGAACATTACAATTAGAAGGTCATTTGATTCATGTTATATAATAGTATTATTTTCTAAATGAACTAGCACCTACGCGGCTAAAATGAACACAATAACAATTATGTTTTACTCAAGCAAAAATACTTCTTTTTATATCTATAAAAATAAATAAGCACAGACTAATAAAAACACACATACCGGGGCACCATAACCCCTCTGTCCCTTATCGATAACTTCAGGCGCCATATATTGCAAAGTACCCGCAAACGTTTCAGTCGACGGGCACAATCCGGCCAATCGCTTGGAAGTGCCGAAATCTGATATTTTAACAACTCCACTGTATGTATTTACTAGTACGTTGTCGCCTTTTATATCGCGATGGACTATTTTCTGGTCGTGGAGGTATTTGAGCCCTAAAATGTATGCAAAATTGGTTATAAGGCATCACTATTAAGTATTTTTAAGGTTTAACATTGTGTCATAGAAATGAACAAAGAGTCAATTTTAAACTAATATTTAGACGTTGCTGATGGTATAGCATATTTTTATTTGTATAATATATTTTTGTATCTTTCGAAACCATGGAAACCATGCATAACCTAGGATTAACGGTTAAGGGAAGTTTTAACAAGACTACTGTAGATCACTGAAGCTATAGCAATGATCATTAGTTCGACCAACAGAATTTATAGTGCAAAAAGTGTTTTATAAATTCTCTAAATCGAAAATGTTTTGTTATTTTTACCTTCTAAAATTTGTTTAGTATAATACGAAATAGTGGCCTCATTTTCTTTTAGAGGCCCCCACTTTGACCGCAACAGAGCGGACAGCGAACCTCCCGGCACTTGCTCCATGAATATCTTGAAGTAATTGTCCTCTGATATTGAACCTAAGTACTGTAAATATAAGAGTTATATTTAACATAAGATTTATGTCATTAAATAACGCATATATTATTATTATAATATGTACTTGAATTTTTTTTTATTAATGAACCGTGAGTATGCAACAAAATTGGATGTCTTGAGTAAAAATATCAGGTGTGTAAGACATAGGTTTTTATTTAATCAAGAAACTTCATTCAATTCTAAATGTAGCTTATTGTACATTCTGCCAACTTGCTCTGGTCCGGTGATGTTATACGGCCTAATCCATAACAGAAGACAACTACAAAAACAAGAGCTTATGAACTAAATTACTATTAATAATCATGAAGTTTTTTGTCAAAAAAGCGAGTGAATGAAAGAGACAACATATAGTTTTTAACCGACTTCAAAAAAAAGGAGGAGGTTATCAATTCGGCCGGTATGTTTTTTTTTATGTATGTACACCGATTACTCCGAGGTTTCTGAACCGATTTACGTGATTTTTTTTTGTTCGATGCGGGATGGTGTCGAATTGGTACCATAAAAAATTTATTCGGATAGGCCCAGTAGTTTTTATTTTATGAACATTTTTGTCTGTATTTGTAAATGTTGCAAGTGCAAGTTTGAAGTCGGTTGTTTTTAACGCAGTTATCCTTGCTACAAATTTTTACATACCTGCACAATATTCCGATGTCTCAACTGCGAATGCAACAATATCTCCTCATGCAACGGCTGCACATCGCCCAGATTCTTCTCCGGTATCTCTTTAACCGCGATACGAACTTGCGTGTTCAGATCTCTCGCTGCGTAAACCACGCCGTATGTGCCTTTACCGAGTACTACACGCTTGTTGCAATCGTCTAGCTCGTATTCGAACTGAAAATGAATGATAGTTTTAAGCTATTGCATAGCTTCTATCGCGGGCCTTGAGCGCGGGGACCGAATCGAGAAATTCCGTAACGAAAAAACCTCACGCTCCCCACTCCGACGGGCACGGAGGTGTGGCTTGAAGGCATAGCATGCAATAGCTTTACCGCGGCAGTCCCCGAGTGCCACACGTCTTTTTTTATTTTTAGAAGTGAAACTTCTTTAGGCGCGTTGATTTCAAGGTCGCGTCATAGCAACACCGTCACGTCATGGAGTAAGGCGACGATTTTGGTATCTTTGAATCTTGCCAAAGAAGTTTCATTTCTGACATGTGTGCTCGGCACACACGCTCTTTTTAATTTATATCAGAAAAGGAGGACTGGGTATTGGACAAAATTTAAATGAATTAATTTCTTAAGTCATGTTAAATTACAACAAAGCAAATTAATGCGTGTTCAGATCTCTCGCTGCATACACCACGCCGTACGTGCCTTTACCGAGCACTACACGCTTGTTGCAATCGTCTAGCTCGTATTCGAACTGAAATATGTGTTTTTTATTGTATAGTGAATCGTTTAAATCAAAGATGCGTTAGTTTATTAAATGATTAGTTTACCACTTATGGTTATGTAAGAAAGAAGAGGTTCAGTAGATGTAGTTTATGGCTCAAAACATACTAAAGTTATGAATTGTGTTGGATAAATACAAAATAAATCATTTTAAGATTTATCAGAATCAATAGAGCACTCAATGGAAATATATTTATAGACAATGTGTAAGAAGAACAATATCAGTATTTTATTCAGTAAAACTTTCATATTGTTTTACTACATTCAAAAATCCATCTAAATTCTATAGTTTCATATACATTACAATTTTAAACCAAATCATAATATGAGTATCATTAAATATAAGTTTGTAACATGTCGGTAAATTTTTCTTACTTTCAACTGATCCTGCATGACACTAGTATCCAAATCGGCTACTTTCTCATGGTCAGCCGTGAGTTCTCCCAAAAATTCGTACAAGCGCTGCCGGAACATTTGCGACGGCAGAAATATTTGAAAATCGTCTGAATTCTCACTCACGTATAGGAAGAGACATCTGTCGTCGCGTTTGTATAAACTAAAAAAAAATAAAAAAAAAAAAAAAATAAGAATATACTGATTAGACTTATTTCTTGCCAATAATTCACACCTATTTATACTATGAACGGATTCAATCAAACCATATCGCACACACATCTCTAATTATGGCCGATATAAGTTTACGTCCAAATAAACCCAACAGACGGTTCATACGTAAAATTAAGAAGTACTTAATAATTGAAAAGACCACCGACTGAATTTAATTGTATAAATATGACAAGAACTTTATAAGAAGAGTTATTATTACAATAATTAACTAAGGATACTTTTATTATGGAGAAAATTATGTTAAAGCTAGCTTACCTATAGGTCCGTATCATATCCGAAGTAAAGAGCCATCTATGAACCTGTCGACATTCCCCTCTCATATATTTAAGACAAAGGTTCAATATCTCTACAGATTTCTGTTCCGCTCCCATATTCACATTTACATAAGACGGCATGTACTCTTTCGTAGTTTCTAGAATTACTACCTGTAGAAGTAAAATTAAAATATGTTATAGGTTATGAAATAGACACAAAATAAATCATGAAATAAGGAAAGAGTCTTCATAGAGCCCAGTGTGTTTATATCTTGCTTTAAAATAATAATTAAAACAAAATAGAGGCTGTGAAACTTAGAGGCAAAAAAAACTGATTTAATAATACAATTAAATCTCCGTAAAATCAATAAAACCGTGATATTACGTACACATATTAACGAATTTAATTTTAATTAACAATAACTTTTTGGTTTTAATCTTGTTTTTTAATTGTATGAATTTAATTTTATAATACGTATTACTAACATAGTTTCTAAGATTAATGTATACTAACACAAATATGGATAAATATCTGGAAATAAAATATTATTTATTTATTTATTATTATTATAACTTACAGGGAATCTAATAATATTATCGCAGCTGCTTTTAGTCGCCTCGACGAAAAATTCCATCCAAAACGAGAAGACTTGTTGTTCAGGCGACGTGTCTTCATTCTTTTTTCTAAATCTGTTTCACAATATAAGTATAAACTACAATAATTTATATTGAAAACCTTTTGTAACATAAATTTACAAATACATTTACGGTAATCCCATATCCCAAAGATAGTTTAACTTGTATTACTATTTATTTTGTTGTAAATAGATAATCTGAACAAACTTTGATTTGTTACAACGCACTATATGTTTTTAGGCCCGAAAAAGTGACATTCTTGTTTTATTGGAAATATCTAAGGAGCTTCTCTTTTTAAATGCACGAGTAGAACACCCAGAGTTTTA
>CAJQZM010038508.1:26692-46616 GCA_907164665.1 Colias nastes | reverse complement strand
CGAGAACGAGTCGCACAGCACATAATGACCCATTGTTCTAAAATATATTCTTCATGTTCAGATAGATATTATGTTGTTGGACCCATTGAGCAGGCCTTAGGACTTTTAACTGATAGTTTATTGTGCAAAATTATTCTTGGCACTTCAAATCCTTCAGCGGCTTTTGTTACTTTATCCCCATTATTAAGGGCATTGATTGCATTACCAATTTGTCGGGGAGTGTAATTTTAACAAAAAATATCAATGTCCATTATAGGAACCAAAGCAAATTCAGTCATGGACAATTGTTGTACAATATTGGAATCCTATGTTTGAAATGGTCGTGATAGGTATATTATTAATCAGAAAGAAGAGACAATACAGAAAAGCGCATGTAATTAATATCTTTAAAAAAAGTTAAGTTTCGACATTTGTCCATAAATGGATATATCCATAGAATTAAATCCAGTTATGGACACTGAAGAATTTTATTTTAATAACATAACCTATCAAGATACTAAATCGTGTAATATTTCGTACACTTAACTACTATAAATAAAAGTAATATCAGATTTTGCTGAGATTTATACAAAAATTCTTATAAATATAATTGCGTCCTCACTTCCTTAAGGATTTCCTTAGTAAAAACGGATTTCTTAGAAACGAGTCGCAGCAACTAAACATAACGTTATGCCATCTTCAAACATTTTGGCCGAATATGATGATGTTTCGTATTTTGATAGCTTATGAACCAAACTTTTATTTTAAGTATTGCCAAATTACATAACGTTAATTTTGGTCTTATTATTTAAATTTAATATTTATTTTGTCCATTACTGGATGCTTGTCCACGACTGGTGCCGTTACCTTAATATCTTTATTTTATTACGTTTAGTTATATAGTTTATCATGCATTAGGCTATAGGAATATGAGATGTATATGAATTTGATTATTCAAATACTTACATAATCACGTCATGCCTTGAAGTGTGTAAATAAGTAAAGTTCTAAATGTAATGGCAAAATTCTGAAAATGGAAAACTGGTGGTCAAGGTCGCACAAAAAAATTAATGATGAATATTATAACCAAGTGGTTCAGATCGGCACCAAATTATTCTAAGACAAGGCATATATTCAATCAATAAAATTGTCAGAACAAATTTATAGTAAAGATATTAGATTAATACAATTTCTACATCTGTATTAAAATTTGTGTGATATATTTTGTAAAAAATGTGTTTAAACATTAAATATCCTTCTTTCTTTCTTAATTTTTCAGATGAGAATGGAATTATTATGGGGGAGTTTGGATTCATAACAGCTGATGGAGTGTATCACGTCACTGTGTACGCTACTGATGAACAAGGACGGTTCAAAATATTGTCTATGAAAAATATCCGCGTAAAACCATGTAAGTTTTAAATTTTAGTTATTTTATTTAAGTACCTTTGTAATTTTGTACTTTTTTAAAAACATTCTATAGTGGTTCATTAATATTGTTTTTAATAATAATAGGCTTATAATATTTTTAATTAATTTACACTTATAAAATTTCACAGATCCCTCGGCGGCTTCTCAAAACGCTCGGCAAGGACATTCTTTGTCATTGCCAAATACTCAGAACAGTTTACCAGCATCAGCAAGTGGAATTTCAACTCCAACGAATGAAGCAAAACAACAACTTCAAACAGAATTCACTCGACCTAAGAATCATCAAAATTCTAAAGTGTCAACGTTCCAATTACCACCTGCGTCACCGGTTAAATCATGCTCTCATTGTAGCTTACCAACTACGACAACATTAGCACCTAAGTTTACAAACCCAATATCACAATCATATGATTCGCAAAGAAATCAAGCAGAAACGTTGTCAAGTTTTAATAATGCACAAAATAAAAACGTACAAAATATAGAAAACAATAATTACAACCAAAATACGTATAGTAATGGACAACTAAATAACCCCTCATATGGTACAAATAACAACCCAATACTCAACAATGGACCTAATACTCAATATCCTCAAGATTACAATTCTAATGTCCAGAATTCGCAAAGTGTGTCACAAAGTGGATATGGATTGGAAAATAATCCTTCATATGGAAATGTGGCTCCCTCACCAGTTGGATTAAATCAACAAATATCTAATTTCAATAGCAATATCAATCAATATTCTAGCAGTTTAGGAAATGATGGCATTTCATCATATCCAGGTACAATACCAGACACACAAGTAAATGCTCAGAAACCAAATGAATTTGCAAACCCAATATCACAATCATATGATTCGGAATCGAAATTTGAAAATAAACCAACAGGTTTTTCAGGAAGCCGTAACCCAAAAAGATATCAACCAGAATCTGGATTAGCTGGTCCCCAAAATGCATTGCCAGGAATAAATCGAAATGCATTAGAGTCAACGAATTTACCTGAAATACCGCCGGAAAAACCTATGCTTATTTCAGCACAAATGCAAATTGTCGATAAGAACACAGATATTTACCACAAAAACCCAGGTGAAAGCGATGGCTTACCAGAAGGCGTCACTAAAGATTATATGGAGCGAGTTTTATACGTGTTCAATTATACGGTTGGATTCCATGGACATTTCGAGAAGGGTTATGCCAACGGTGCAAAGCAAGGTTATTATTATGTAACAGGCAGAAATGGTGTAAGAACTCGTGTTGATTATGAAGCTGATGAAAAGGGATTCCGTCCGAAAATTAGTCAAGAAGTGCTTGATTTATTATCTGATGAAGTGCCAAAACCTGAGACAGAACAGGAACCAAAATATGGGCTTAAGAGTTATGAATTTAAGTGGCTCTATTTTCCAGTTGAATCAAAGCAACAAAAATAGTGTAAATAATATCTGCCAATTATAAACTTCGATACCAATCCCTCAGACTGGGAAGACTGAAAATTCTCAATATTTTACAAACAACACAACGTTGTCTATTATTTAAATTATAACGACACGATGGTCAGTTCCGAGTAAACATAGAACGGACATTAATTTATTATTTTATAAGATAGTAACTCTTATAATTCTAAATATCACTGCCACTTATTACTGCCAATATTTCTTGGTGCTCAAATATTATGTAAGTTAATATAATTAACTATGTTTATGTGTAAATGTGTGAATATGTCAAAATATAATTTTGCGTGTAACAAAAAGCCAGGCGCGCATCTTCTTGCAAAATACTACTACTTTGAATTCTTGTATCATTATCCGTAAATATCTAACTTTAAGCAATACTTTATATTATTATGTATATCCTTAATCAACACACTGATAAAATTATAAATGGTGTTATTCATTAAATATTCTATAATGTGATAGATTAATTACATAAGTTATATTTTTAAATAAATATCGCTTATTTCATTTATTTTCCTTATTTATCCTTAATAAGTCTCGTATTTAAGTTATTTATGCTTAAGTTAAATATATACAATATTCGATGTTCTCACTGCTAATGCCATGATTTATGTTCTTTTTTAATGAAGAATTTCATAAATAAATAAACAAGTTATTGTTCCTAATAATATAAAACTTATTACATACTTCTAAGGTTTATTAAGCTGCCATCTGTTGAAAATAATCATAAAGAAATAATCAATACGTACTGAGCTAAGTCCACCTCTGCTTAATCAGAATAGTGAGCTGCTTTAATAGATAGTATACCCTCTGACTATAGATGGCGTTACTTAGTGCTGAATGATAAAATCATATGAAGGTGGGAATACACCTATCACACACAACACAAATTAAGCGCTTCAAGAGTAGAAAGAACATTAACGATTAGTGTGATTACGATCATTAAATCATTTTTGATAGACGAATCAATAAGATAAGCTATTACCCAAAAAATATTTTATAATATAAATATGTATTTACAGTTTATCCGTATATTTCTTCAACTTGTCCAGTTTATGACAAGCAACTTAGCAGATGATTTAATTAATCAGTTTCACTTGGACGAAAGTAAAACGGATCTCTCTAGTATGAGTTTTTTACACTTATAGGTACTTGTAATAAGAAATATCAAAATTGTTCAATATGAAAATTTACACGTAAACATTATAATACCTAAAGCGCTGTCTGTTAGTTTATCGATGCGCAGTCGTCACAAAAGCAAAAATCAAGGAAAAGTTTATTTAACTCACTTAAAAATTCAATAGGAATGGAGAATGTAGGTATGACCTCAACATCTAATTATTCTCTTGATTTCCTGTGTAGTGTTTTCCATTTGGTATGTAGGTGGTAGGTGTTAGTTTAGTAATCCAAAATGCGAATTAAGCTTTATTTCATATCTAAGTAAACCAATCATCCAACCACATAAAGTATGTAATAAATATTGCAATAACCGAAAATGTCATAGTATTTTGCTATATTATTGGCTAATTTCATCAAATACTCTACATTTTAATACACCTAGTAGTGGGCAAGTAAGCGAAAAAGTTGACCTTCATGTTGTGGGTCAACCGTAAATATTTCATGACCTGCAACAATTCAATAATAAAGCCAGTGTAGCAGATTGCATAATTCCGAGATAGTGAATGAGATAGTAGGTATTCTTGGTGTACTATCACCGCGTGGTTTTGGCGGGAAACCCGAAGCAGTTTCAACAGAACCGGCGCGTGCGCACCACGCGTTTGTTTTTCAAGCCTCCAAGCCCGATGCGATCGCGAACGCGACGTTTTGTCTCTTAATCTTTTTGTTCTAACAATTTGTTTAAATGGAAGTATTGAGGACACACTTCATTTCCCATTGTTGCGATTCTCTATAACATGCTGTGAATATTCTTTGTTAGCTTACAATAGCAGTGTTAGTTCTACTTTCGTAAAATTCAAATTTAAACTGTCCCTGTGAATATAAACATATATACCGTTCTATTTTTCGTGATTGTTGAGACGAAAAATAACTCATTTGGGCAATACCTCAAGAGGTTGGTATTAATAAATATGCACTTATGATACAATGCACTATGGTTACAGATTTACCTAACAAATAATTAACAACCTCATTATAATTAAACAAAGTTCTGACCGTACTTCAACAATCATAATATCTCATATCAGCTAATATCAAATAGGTAATCCGCAATAACAAAAAAATATAATCCTAAAAATATAAGAATAACCCGTAAAATATTTATTTAAGACCTGTTTTAAGAAATTGTTATTTTATTTTTTTATTTTAGGCCCAAACGTATTTTTAGCCTTATATTTATTGAAATCAACAAAATTATATATAAATATTATTTTCTTTACAATAACTGCAAAAAAATTGGAACCCCGCTGAAATAAACACAACAACTTTAATTTACAGTGCAAGCAAAGTTAACTTAATTTCATTTATAATGGTTCTTGCTTTGTCCCTAACCAGTATAGTTAACATTCAACTATCTTGCCATATAAAGCCTAAATTAAATTTCGACTCCCACGCCTAATCAACCCGACCCTGCCCGTCAATGATAAAAATGGACCTGTGACTATTAGCGCATGTTATGTCACTCCACTGAAATGCGAAGGTCTTGTATTTGCGGGACTATGAAGTGACCTTACATGAATGATTACAGTAGCGGTGCTATAATAGGACAAAAATTAATCATACGTGAAATACTGAGGTCATAACTTTGTGATAGCTAAACGTAAATCAAACAACAATCGTGTTAATGCCTTACGAAATGTAATTTAACCAAATTATTGATCTTTGTCTTAAATTTAGATACGCCATAATCACTTCCAGTTATAATGAGCTTACTATTAGTTTATAGTGTTCCTTCGTTTATCTCCCATGAAAAATAATAAGCAATTACGCGTATTTGTCTAAATAATAAAAGACATAGCGTGACGTTGACGCACGATTAACCGTTCCACTTGACCGCTTTATTTTACAAAAAACCTAATGAGATAATTACTTGAAAAGACGACCAAACCTTGTCTCTGCAGCATCTTTGTTTGCACATACCGACACCAATTTAAGTAAATAGTTCTGTGATAAATAAATATTGGAAATAATTAAGGTGCATCTTAATCTATTTTTCTCAGCTCCATTTAGGTTCCTTTGTGCGAATCATTATTATGAATAATAGAATATGTTAATTTTACAGAATGTCTTCATAAACAAAAATTTTATTAAATACTAAATAATATAAAAATCGCTTCGTAAAATATATTTACGGGCCTGCATTAAATACAAAATCTACATAATTATTATCTTTACATACTTACTTGAAGAAATTCAAATATAAATTTCAAATCAACCCCGAAGAGTGACAACCAATAATTTAAAATAAAAATATAGTTTCAGCAAATCCTTTAACAATGGATGATAGGTGGATTAGGACATTAATTAATAATATATCAAATTAGAAAATAATTCAAAATGTCCTATTACTACTCTACATTAGAGATATCTCGTTGAAATTCTTATTCTTAGGGCAGTATCGGCAGAGCGATTAGAAAAACAAGGTACAACCGTTGTAATTGTTATACGTTCGGAAGTTAAATCAGTTCGTTAATTGAATGATTACCTATTATTTAACTCAAGGCATAATATAAGGAAATGGAGTCTTAATCGAACGTGTTATTATTAGTTAATGTAGGAAACAATAACTTTTTCACGCGTTTGTGACACGCTCAATTACATTGTATGATTTGTGAATACTGAATTAATTTAAGATTAATTAATTTTACATTTATTTACTTTCCAGTCTATATTATTATAAAAATGCAAAGTATAGATAACCTAAAGCCAAAAGTACCTGCTAATTTATACATATTTTTGAACCAAAAAAAAATAAGACGTCTTAATAGAGATTTAGGGAAATTTCTCTACATCTCCTATAATAGGGCACTCATAAATGTTCTAAGGAAGCATTTTTGATGTCAATGAACACATTATTTCGCAAAAGGTAAATCAAGATCATTAGATATTCTCACTAACAGTGCATCGCCCACTTTATTAATATCAACAAGATTCTTTAGTAAGATAGTATTTTCTTATTTACATATATGTTGATAATTTTCCGAAAAAGGCATCACATCTGTAGAATATATAACGGAAAATATATAATGTGTGGGTATCAAAGAAATCGTATTAAGTATGATGCATCCATATTAGAATATTTCGTAGATAAACTAAGATGCTTCATTTCATTCAGACCCTTTATATGTATACCTCGCTTTTCAGTTTCATTCATAGTTAGCTGCAGAATAATAATATTGTCCAGTGGTTTCCACTTTTGAGACTTAGTAGGTATGCAAATAAAATCATATGCATCCAAAATCAAGGTCCGAAATTTTTTTGTACAGAGTTGTTATCGTTATTATATTTTATTTTTGCTTAATTCGGACGAAGCTGTATATAGCGCAATCACTGTGCAATGTTGGTTGCATATCACTCAGCTCATTATAGAGTCATATTTTGTTGAATCACCATTTTTTAAAAAGGAAACATTTTGCTTTATAAAGGCTTTTAATTCTTGACGAAATAACCGATTCCGGGCTTAGATGGAATATTTAAACGTTGCATTAATTTAATATATTTTTTTTTAAACTACTTTAAATGTTAAGCAATACTGTAATAGTGCAGGATTTACAAAACTTAGTTCATAATATAAGTAAACCACAAGTCTTGCTGACACCCTATTGAATTACCCATCCGCGTTTCTTGACGTTATAAAATATAGCAAACCGTGATATTACTCAAGCAATTTCTAATGATGAAATGATCATCTAGTTAATTTGGAACATAACATGGACAAACATCGAGATATATGTACATGTGGACAAATTGATTTCGGCGGCGATAGCGATTCATTGCGTAAAATATATGCTGCTTTAGTCTGCGTTGGCTACTGTAGAAAATACTATTAAGTGCGTTTATACAATGTGTATACATAAATAAATATAAATCACATTTAATGCTCAATAGATTTATTTTCATTCCCCGACGCAAGATTATTGCGCCAAACGCGTTTACATTTTAACATAATAATATATCGTAACAAAGGTTCTCATTACATAATATGAATCTGTGAAAATTACGAACTCAGTGAAAACAATACTTTCAACTCTTATAATTAAAGCACTACTGTGAATATTATCACCATTTACAAGACATACAATTTATCATAAATGACGTAATAATCATAGTTTTGAATGTGCATATATTTTATTTATACAGGTAATTTGTTTTTGTTTAAATATTTTGTATAGGTCTCGTAAAAAATGTAAATTAGGCTCTACAAATTGCGTGAACTAATTAAATTTGTACGGTTCTGACATCTTAAGGTACACAGTGTTCAGATACGTAACGAACGTCTGAATATATTATGACTTCTTATATTATGCCTCAGTTGTAATTTATATGCACGGGATGCTCCCCTTTTCACTATCATTTCAATATCGCTTTCTATTTATGCGTTCAAACTTATTATCATTTAAATATAACAATATTAATCTACGCAATATCGACTTCTTCTAAAAACAGTTAAGATTTAAGATCTTAGAATATAAACAAACATATAAACCTATATTGATAACAAAACAAATTTTAACGCAAAGTGGAAAATATACAATTTAAATAATAAAATAACACAATAGTATATCTATGTCGCTAATATACGCGGTCTTAGCGTTGATCGTTACCTACATTTTCAATGTCACGAATATTTCTTGTCATGCCGAAGTGCATTCATCGCTAACACATGATTGTTACGACTAACACACATACAAACCTTGTAAATTGGAGCACACGACACTTACGTGAAGCTTAATGGTTAACAAGCATAATTAAGGGCACTGTGGGTAGGATATTGCACAAATTACTTCGAAATAATACGTATAAAATACGAGTTTATAAATTGTTTAAATGTAATGACTCAAGGATGTCTATTTATTCCTATAAAAAATACTTTTTTATAAGTCACAGGAAGTCTGAATTGCCCGAGAAGAAGCAAAACAGTGTTTTTGAAATTAATTGAAAACTTGGCGCAAAACATAACAGATAGTTTTTAGGTGGAAATTATGTACCTTATAGAGCCATGTGTCTCGTGTCACACTCAACTATAAGGCCCGGATTCCTCTGTCACTGACGTCGGTCGCGTACCGTCAGTCGCGTGGCGCGCTGTTCATCAGCGCCAATGAAAACACCCGTAGTGCGATACTGACCGATCCACGGTACAATCGTCTACAACTGGATTTGTTGTGGATTTGTGAAGCGGAGTTTGAATTTGGGATATTATTATGAACCCGTTTATAAATTGTTTAGTTGCTGCAGCATACTTACGCAAGCGGAGACGGCGTCAATATAGAAAAAATAATTAAAAAAAAATAGTATATCACATTCACCCAATTGTTGCTGATAGGGTGACGAATGGTGAATTTTCTACTTTATTTGAAAAGCTACGTCAGGACGAGGAAAAGTTTTTTTAATTATTTTAGAATGAAAGTAAAAACTTTTGATGAACTGTATACGACTGTACGCGCGCGTGCCGGCGATCGGGAACAGAGTGAGGACGTTCATAGCGTTCTATAGCGCGTCAGTCGACCGACGTACGCGGCGCTGACGCGCGAGACCGACGCGCGACATCAGCGGCGCGTAGCAACTCGCGCGCCGCTGATGTCAGCGTCACAGTGTGGTGCTTCATAGAACACAACGTATATTCGTACGCGCGACCGACATCAGCGACAGAGGAATCCGGGCCTTAGGCCCGAATTCCTCTGTCACTGATCCAGTTGTAGACGATTGTACCGTGGATCGGTCAGTATCGCACTACGGGTGTTTTCATTGGCGCTGATGATCAGCGCGCTACGCGACTGACGGTACGTGACCGACGTCAGCGACAGAGGAATCCGGGCTTAAATATAGACGTAGCGTACGTAATAAGTATAATTATAGTGTCATACGATTTAATAAATAACCAATTATTTTACAGATATCACGGCGCTCAATACGGTTGTGATGAACAATGTATAAACAAGAGCTACTGATATTGGTAAGTACTTATATCATAATAACTTTTAGTTGATAATGAAATTGAACAAAGACTGAAGTACAACAGCTGTATAACCCATATTATATATCAAACATCCCGTTTAAACCTCTGGGCTATTCATTAAAAAGGAAGCTCCGTGTACTTGTAGGAGTATATTGCTCCTATTTCACTAATCGAAGTTCCGGACCAGTCGGTCATCAGCCTTCTATACCTACGCAGTACTTATTACAGTTGTTACGATTACAGTATCTTGTACTTTTCTACAATGGAATAAATACTGCTAAAGAACGTACCAGTACCTCCCAGGCCTTTTTATTACTGTGTAGGTATAAACCTCATATACCCCTGGAGCCCTGGGATTAACAATTAGGTAACACTCGCACTGTACCCGGTAGTCGACATAATTCGGTTACTCATATATGTACAGAAACATTAAAAATTAAGTAAGTTCATACACGATACATTACATTGTGATTAAAAGTGGCCCAAAATAAGGTTGCGAAAATGCACTGAGAAGAATGAAGTTCTAAATATAATTAAATTACTCGTCTGACCAGTCTAGTAAAAATTTTCTACGTACCTACATGAAAATAAACTTACATAACAAATTGTTACAATGTAATCTATGAACAAAATTACGATTATGAAAAAATATGTAATACAAAAAGCAGACATATAACAAGTGTATAAAATGAATACTACCTACCTACTTGCAACTCTAAAATAATTTATTGTATTTACATCGATCGATCAATCGATTGATTTGTGGATTGATTACAAAAATGATCTTTTGTTTCCAATATAGTCTAACTAGTCAATTGAAATGGCATATTTTAAGGCCCATACGTGCGTTTCCCAGAGGACGCAACCCTGAATGTCATTTTTCAATATACCTGCTAGACTTAAAAGCTAAAAAAGCTCACCACGGGTTGTGGTTACAGTAAAAAATCCACATCGCAAGTTCTGTAAAAATACTAATATATTTTGTACAATTTTTACAACCATAAAAGTTACAATTTTGTAGTAAAAGTATATGTTAAGTATATGTTTTTATTTATATATCCTAAAACCAATCTAAATCTTGATTAGATGTTATGATCCTGCAAGTCAATATCCGTTTAATACGCATGAGAAATATTTAAATTTGCGTTTTACATTTGCAGGTAATGAAGCGAATGATAATAAAAAGCCACTTCTAGCGTTTCATATGTTGTTTTTATCTTAATATGGAACTTAGAAATGTGAATTTTACGTTTTTATTTTTAATCATAACTCAGTGTTTCGTACGTAGGATCTTTGCGGTGAGAATACTCTTTTGAATGTCTGATATTTTTGTTACAAATTTATTTTGATACTGAAAAGTACCGAAATAATAATTTTTTTTTTCAGCGCTATAATAAAGATGTAGTTTGCATAGTAGAAAAGGTATGGAATAATTATTATGTGATATAATTAATATTTACACAAGTAGGCCTTCATTATCTTTAAAGCCGTTCGAATAAATAATATTTTTTCTTGAATAAAATAATCGTGTCATAGCAATTATTATTAGGATATTAAGATTTAGAAGAAGTACTTAGGTAGCAACTTCACCTGATTGAAAATCTTCTTTTATCAATTTCCCTTTTCCATAAATTGAAAATCGAAGCTATGATAAATATCACTAAACATTTTACAGGGAGACACAATATGCAAAGCAACACGAACTCGAAAAACAGCTGACGTTAACCTTCCCTCACACGAACCTTATATACCAACAAAAGAACCAGCAATATTTTATGATTGTTCATCCCTGCATTGTGATCCCATAAAACTTTACTCTTTAACGCAAATATCAACCCTCGCCCCAAAGCTAAGGTTTTGTTATCTGGACGGAAAAAACTACGATTGTCAAAAATTAAAATATCATAGCTACAAAGATATAGATAAGTTACTATTTTTATCAAATAATATACCAAATAAGGTATTCTATTTCGTCGACTGCTTGGTGTACTCAGACGGGGCGCGTGTGTGCCATAGAAAGGAGGAGACCAATTCTCACGCCAAATTAGTCGATACTGGGAACATTGTGCGACCCAATGAAGCCAACATTCTTTCGCAGGATGAATTTATATGCGAACAGAGTGAAGACATAAGAATTACATGTGATTTCAATCAATATGTACCGTATAATGATGAACTTAAATTAAAGGATTCTTTAAAAACTAAAACCAATATACTCTTAAAAACGGGTACATCTCTAGTGAATCTAGACTATAGTTGTCTGAATTCTTGGTGTGGGTATTCTGGGCAAATGTCTCCTACTCGTAGAATAGAGCATTACGAGCCACCAGGAGGAAAAGTGTACCGCTGTTATTACGCAAAAGGGCAGCAGGCTTGCAAGGAATTATACGGTAGAATGAGGTCAGTTTACAACGACCGAGATTGGTTAAGTTCTTGAGACATGATACGAGAGACAATTTATATAATACACTTTACAAATACCATTGGTAATAGTTGCTAGAATTTAGAAGGTATGTAAGCTCTAGCTAGAAATTGGTAATTATAAGATGTATTTATTGCGAAAACGCGAAACAGCGAAAAGACCAAAACCTATTAAATTAAATATTTACCATGCCAAATAATTCATAATAAAAATATAACTAAACTATTTGAACGTATTAAAATTTAACTCAATTCTTCATTGTTTCTTTTTAATGGACCGTAAAATTGAGTCACAAAACTACACTACAAACACGAAACAATGAATACTTGACCGTATTGTCCCTAGTAAGGTAGGTCAGGTGCTATCTGCTTCATCGAGCTCATCAATACCAATAAATTTATTATCACAATTTGATTGCTGTCTTAAAGATAGTCATAATAGCATATATCTACTACAAGAATTATGAATACATATAACATTTGCTCAGAGGGATTTCGCAAACGTATTAAGACTACTACCCTTCACTAATAAATTCCCTAATAGAAAATAGTCACCATAGACCAATAATTTATATTTAATGGTTAATATATAGATTTGTCAAGCAGTTCATTAACTAAAAAGCTCTACTCGTAGCCCTTTCTTGTCCTCAACCTGTTGTATAATGAGTTATATGTGGACTGTGGTGCAATGTTATTACGATTATTAAGTTCACCAAGTCACTTTCGATCGCTTTGCCAGTGAAAGTGGACGAAGTTTCAAGCACTTGGTTGCCTACATACTCCAACAGACATAATAATTGTTATGCAATTGTTATATCAATTAGGTACGTACGATACTAAAATCGACTTTTTATTGTCTGTTTCCTCGTGTTGTAATAGTAACAATTAAAAATTACATTATTAAACAATAAAAGTTATTTAATTAGGTATTAATACAGGGTGTACTTGATGAAAATTTGTCTGTTTCCAATTTTTAAGTTACGCGTTGCATTGCGCTGCATTTTGGAATATTGGAGTATTAATTTAAACTACATTAACTTTACTAGTTCCACATATTTAAAGATATTTTTTATATATCACTTAAAATATCAGTGTGTAATTTAATATTTAATTTAAGCACATTATACGGATATGGATAATTGGTAAAGTATAGAAATTTTTAAATTAGATAATAATTATTTTCTTTTCAAATTAAAAAGTATGAGTAATTTTGTAATTCTTATATAGAATAATATTATGCGTTAACATAAATGTCCACTAATTATTGTCCTTATTCCACCTGATAACAAGAACATGTTTTTTTATGTTTCCAGTCTTGTAAGACATCTACAGATTACATCAATATGTATTGCATCGTCACATAAATCATTTACTCTTGGTAATTCAGTGCTCCTTACAAAATTTCGGTATAAAGAAGTTTTTAAATACGATCTTTCGTAAACATCTTATTAGAACATTTTCGTCTGATATTTCAAAGAACGGTCTCTGTCATAATGGTTACGAGCACTTAATTTAATTTAATAGAAGCGTAGAAAATATGCGCAATGCATGAGAGCAATGATGCAAAAAGCAATTGATTTTTTTGAAAGAACCTTACATAAATTTGGTATATATATAACGCATAAAAAGTAAAACATAACTATTCAACGGATTTTTATAAATTAAATAATCGATTGCACAATTTTATTAGTATTATTTTCTGGTAATTTAACGCTATAAGAGCTATTATAAAATTCATAACTATGTAAAATTTAACAAAATTGATACTGAATTGTAGCGCTTAAAACAACAATCCCAAAATTAGAAAAAAAAATGAGATCCATAGCGATAACTAATCTGATGAGGACTTCGTATAAAGGGCCGCAGAACCATACAAATCTGACCTATAAACCCCGTTTAGTACTCCGTGGAACTTTAAAAATTTAAATTCCTATCCCACAATATTATTATTATTCATGACATTTATCACTATGACATTTACAACAAACAAGAAAGCACAGACAAATGCATTCGCATGAAGTGCGTCACGAATGATCTTTTGAATGTTTAACACGTTCTTTAACTGCAATTTAAAGTTATATTTTACATTAAAAATCTTGGAAATGGGATCAAAAGCAAGTAAGTAAGAGGCCAGTTTACAAGTACGCTGGATAAGACAAAGAGCGAATGTAGAGCGATTTATCGAGCCACTAACCGACTTGCGTAACGCACGACCGCATGTGCTAGTAGGGTTGTATACAGTTACTTATTCAACAACCTTAATTCATTTTTATGTGTAAAATTATATAGATATGAAAAATTTAAATGAAAATTTAATAAGTATTTGCGATTCTTGTAAACCAGTACACAGCGTCTATATGTAGCGTTCATTAGCTTAGCAAAACTCCCTTCCTAATGTTACATGTAGCAAATTACCAATAATTTAAAAAATAAAAGACTAATTATTAGAATCTTTTATGCGTAAAATTTTACGTAGGAATATTTATACTAGTAGCGGTAGCCCTATTAGTCAGCGCTGTGACTCGCAAGTTTCTGACACTCTCACGCTGACCATTAGGATACACCCACTAATTTTCGAATCTATGGTATTTATTACTGACCTGCTTACAAAATCATAGATTTATGTAAGACAAAATATGACTAATACCTTGATAACATTTCAACGATTATTTTACACAGATTGGTATTAATAGCAGACTTAAATATACTTCGTTTATTTGATTGGAAAAAAGGAGTTTTATATTTCCGAAACCTGTTTCCTATCATCATACATTTTAATTACATTTGATTGATCTATATATATATATATATATATATATATATATATATCATATGCCGAGGGGAGTAAATGCATGCAATATTATAAAATTATAATATATTGTATTATCTTTACATCGTTTTATAAACGATCGATAAATATTATTTAAATTACACTGTCGTTTGAAACGAAATTGACGACCATCGATGATTGCATTTCGGTCTAGGTCACATAACCATAAATTATTTTCTTCTTATCTGCAGTGTATCATTACAACTAGTTTTTTTCGTTTAGAATGATTGAATCATAACACTTTAAACGTATGCACATATATTAAAGAACAGATTATGACTTCGCAATACAATGATAATGAATTGGTTATCCTTGTTATTTAAATTAAAACTATAATAAAATAGTATGGTGCCTTTGTCATATCTATACATACATATTACATAATGCTCTATCTAAAAAGCTCTATGACTTTTATTCATTTTCATATTTATAATAGATAATTATAATGTGCATGGTCTGATTTTAACAAATAAAATTAACGTATGAACACAAATTCAACTAAGTTGTTTGATCTCTATGAAATTCTGAAAATAAAGGATATAAGGCGGAGTGATGTTTCCTTTGCTGTATATTATTAAATGAAATACATTCCTATGAAAATTAAGTTAATTAACGTTGTTCATAAATTTAATAAACCCTTCGTTGCCATGCCATTTTGATCCCTATTCCAATTACAAATACATATTCAGTAACCCATAGTTAAAATTCCATAGAAAATCTTACGTATTAAGTAGAGCATGTTATTATTCATAGTGCCTAGGTGCAAATACTTGTTTATTATTCTGTACGTGGTCAGAGTAAATAATGAGAGAATTATATTAAATTATCAATTTATATAACATAGCTTTGATTACATGCAACATAAATAGCTTAGCATAAGCTTGACTCACATTTTGATGGCAACAATTAGCAGTTAACTCAGCCATTACAAGTTTCTTTGTGAAAAATATTATTGTATTCTTTCAACTGTAACCTTATTTACTTTAGTTCGTAAATTATTGTATAAATTTATCGTGAGAAATCTTAAGCGACCTAGAACGAGTACTATAAAAATGTGAACCATTCGAAAAATTGTATTAGCAATTACGAATACAAATATAATTGTACGTAGACATGAATTAGATAACATTTTGTAGTTTTTGTTTCAATTTTAAGTAAATTATAAATATATTACTTTATTTGAAAATTAAAAACACTGAACTTTATAATGTACCTATATAAAATATTCAGAGTAATTATATTTTGCATAATGTTTAATGATATAGTACAAAATCTACCTACTTCATTAAGTTAATCTTATTTTTGAAAAATCATTTATAAAAGGTTTTTAAACAGAACACGTAATACTTAGCGTGTACCTATAATTTAGTATTTTTTCTATAAAAACATAACGAATTAATTAGGAGTAATTAATTTTTTGCGGACACAAAAATTACGGATTAAAGTAACAAGTTTATGATTTTTTACATGTAAAACAATGATGTGGGATTGTTTTACATTCTTTTCTGAAAGATAACTAAGTTCACTAAGATTTAATCACTTTACAAAAAACTACCTCAACAAAAAACCTAATTTTATGCTTTTGTATAAAATTCTATTGTTTAATTACGACAATTTATATTATTATAATCTGAACAATAAGAGTAGGTACTAGGTACATACCTAAAAAACAACAAATGTTGTGCATATATCTACATAAATAAAAATTTGGACGTTTAAAATTTTCCCAGTAAAAAAAAAACAAAGAACATATTCATTACGCTAAAGTTTACCTTGCTGCAAGTGAGTAAGAGCATCAGAACAGGGTAACAATAGATTGTTATACCGAGGTCTTTGCCAAAATTACCCACGTTCATTCAACAAAACATACAAGTGAGTTGCTATTAAGATGCGCCCACGGACCGTCGGTAGTAGATTAATCACTAAGCGCAACACCCACTTCCAAGATTCCCGGCGCCCAAAATAACATAATCAAACGCTTTTATTACGAACATCAGGAATTAAATTTAATCAATATACGTGTACCTATATTCCCACTAAGAAAAATTGCCATGGAAAGCCGAGGATGCTGTTCTTTGTAGGGATACAAACCGATTGCGGAGTATATATAAAATATTTAACTTTTAAATTAATATAGTTTAACTGTGAATTGTTGTAAGATTTATAAGGAAAACAACAATTCAAGCATATTTATTTTAATATTCCCACATTTTTTTTTTATCAGGATGCTTTATAAGACTCGACCGAACAATACTAAAAGATAAAATAAATCAAATTTACGAAAAATAGAAAGCGTATCTAATAGATATTCACATATTTTAGTATAAAAGTAAAACTATTATAATTTGGTAGGCACTTTAAATATTGAATAATCGCGAATAGCGAGACGCTCTTTTATTTAATACTATCACAACAAAGTAGCTCATTTATTAAAATGTTTTAGCGTAATTAAATAATATAAATGAATACTTGAATGTGTATAAACAGTTACACAATTTACAAAGTTATCTTTCAACGCATAAAAAAACCAATTAATAAAATAGTTACTAATTAATGTATTATTTACACGCTCAATTATTACGTTTAGAAACAGATTGCTCTGATATTATTTACATCATTCGCGCTATTAATACTTGATACGATATGCATTTATAATTTATACATTCCTGGTAATAACGTAATAGCATATGTTATTTATAACATGCAGTTTTTTTTTTAATATTAAGGTACGTTATTACTTGCAAAGTTATTCAAAATATTTTGTTTCAATAAACAATGACAACATATTAACACATTTTTCTAGTCTCTACAATATAATGTTATCGCTACAACGACCGTTTTGGAGGCTCTTTTGTCGTGAATATAACAATACTTGACGAACCTTGTTAAGAACATTCATCCAACTATGAATGTATGTCATTCAAGGTTTTTAGGAAGCATGTATAATTTTAATTATATAAAGCATTCATTGTGTTGTCAACATTTTAAAATCCTCTACCATTCCAACTTTATTTTGAATATTTTGAAAAATACGTGATTATTGAAATATATCTATATTTTTAACGATCCTTTTGCATGACGATAATATAGTGTCATCTGCTTTACAATTATGATATTCATTAATGACCAATTTGGGGCTCTGTATTTAAACGTAAATTAAAATAAGATTTGAAGAAAATAAAATCCAATTAAGATTTATTTGAGAAAGATTTAAGTACGTTCGTGACCAGCATCAAGCAGATGCTGAATGAACTAGCCGAATCCTCCTTACGCATCGGTCTCCGCATGAAGTCAGACAAAACGAAGATCATGGTTAACAATCATGTTTTACCGGAGCCGATCATAATAAATGGAGTCTCCCTAGAAATTGTTCAAGAGTATGTATACCTAGGGCAAATGCTCCAACTAGGTAAGAACAATTTCGACGGTGAGATCAACAGGCGGATACGGCTGGGTTGGGCGGCTTTTGGAAAACTCCGTCGAGTCTTCGTGTCGTCACTACCACAATGCCTCAAGACAAAAGTATTTAATCAGTGCGTCCTACCAGTCATGACATACGGAGCCGAGACGTGGACACTGACAGTACGACTGGTCCACCAACTTAAAGTCTATGGAGAGAGCTATGCTCGGTATTTCTCTGAGGGACCAAGTCCGGAACGAAGTAATTCGCCAGAGAACGAAAGTTACCGACATAGCTCAACGGATTAGCATGCTGAAGTGGCAGTGGGCCGGTCATATGTGCCGCAGAACGGACAACCGCTGGGGCGCACATGTACTAGAGTGGAGACCGCGGCTCGGCAAACGTAGCGTAGGACGCCCTGCTACAAGGTGGAGTGACGACATCCGCAGGGTTGCTGGGCAAAACTGGCGACAACGAGCAAATGACTGGGCTCAATGGCGTGCCATGACTGAGGCCTATGTCCAGCAGTGGACAAACATGGGCTGTTAATGATGTGACCAGCATACATACATGACTAAGAATTACAAATAATATAATTGGTAAACATTTGTTACACGGAACGCTTTTGTAAGACAGTTAATTTCATTCGTCAAAACATTTACCTACTTGTATAGTTGCTAATATATCCTTTAAACTCTAAGCGGGTCACGACTTCATTTACGTAAAGATTCGAAACGTTTTGACCTCATATCGCAGGTTGGCGTCCGCGTGGGTGAAAGTGATCGCAACTATCCTTCGTAATAATATCCTTACATGGCTCTCAGTCTTACCGTAACTTACGGGATGTGAGATTTCACATACTTCGAATAATCTTCAGTTTAAGAACCTCTAATAGTTGAATCCTGTTCTTGTAAATAAGGAAAGTTGTAGAACCATATATCGCTTAAGATGATAAACGGTGAGCGGCCCTATTTAGAAAATTAGTCGAGTATTGGGACTGGTTTTTCTACCAAAGAAACACTCCTATTTCTCTACATTTATTATTAATATATTCTTCTCATAGGCACTTAAGCGCGTCACACACGGTGAAGATACTATAATATTTTATGTTAAGATACTCTAATATAAAACGTTATAGTATCCGCCATCCTGTTACAAATGACCCACAAAATTTCGGGTCATTTGTAACAGGATGGCGGTTCTACAGGGGTCTTAGTACGCAATGACAAAAAGAAAAAACCGGCCAAGTGCGAGTCGGGCTCGCGCACAAAGGGTTCCGTA
>CAJQZM010038508.1:4585-26682 GCA_907164665.1 Colias nastes | reverse complement strand
GAAACTATAAGGGTTCCGTTTTTGCCATTTTGGCTACGGAACCCTAAAAATGATGGTCAGAACGCTGATACCGGATACCTTAAGATACTATAACGTTTTATATTAGAGTATCTTAATATAAAATATTATAGTATCTTCACCGTGTGTGACGCGCTTTAAAGTGACAGAAAAACTTTTTCTGTTTTATTTATAGAAACTTTTAAATATAAAGAATGTATAATAAAAATAAGTTTATAGCGAAACGTCATCAAAATAACAAAACATTTGTAATTATTATATGGTCGCAGTCCATGGCAATGCCACCAAAAATTGTATGTATAAGAGCTATACATCTTTTTCAACCTGAAACCTGGCTTAAATGTTATTTTTATAATTTTGTAAATGCTTCGATAGATTGTTATGATATGATACCTATAAATAAAAAAAATAAAAGATAGTAATTTCCTGCTGTCATACATCATACTAAGTTATTCAGAATTTGCTGGAAAAATATTTACAACTAGGTAATATATTCTATCAGACCTATGGTCATCTTATTGATAAAGTGCCGTCCAGTATAAAATTAGAAAGTGCATTTCGGCACATGCCAAAGCGTATGTTGTGCAAAAGCATTGTGTAATAATACATCAAGTGTTTGCTTATTTGATTTCCGATCGGACAGCGAATTTATTACCGGACCTTACCTTTGCATGTTTTCTCGTGTGATCTTGCACACGACTTGAATCTTAATTATATTCAGTTACTTTATGTTTATGCAGTACCAAGCTACAAATCTTGTTCTAACCGTAATCCCAAAAATAGACGTTAGTAATAGAAATAATTTAGGTTAAAATGGAATGTATCATTCCAAATTGCGATTGGGAATAAATTACGAGAATTATACGATAAATAAGAGGTTGGCACAAAAACTATTTTACATTGAACTATATTTCGAAAGCCAATGAATTTGTTACAGTGAAACATACGAAATGTTAGTAATGCAATTCAATGTGTGTAAAAAGAGTAATAACTAACAAATATGATTTAAAGAATTAATAATAGCTAAGTATAATTTATTGTTTAGTAAGTTTTTATTTGTGAACAAATGTGGCAATAGTTATGTCTATCTGTTTAATTTTAAATTAAAGAAAAATAAGTTATTTTTCATAAGCTGCTGCTCTATGATCAAGCGAGAGTTTAATTTTATTATTAACTAGCGGTCCGCCCCGGCTTCGCCCGTGGTACATATTTACGTTTTCTCTACATAAGAACCATCCTCGTACTTCAAGGAATATAATAAAAAAAGAATTATCGAAATCGGTCCACCCGTTCACGCGTGATGCCGTGACCATATAGATTAGACTAAATAATTTAATGCCTATGACAAATGCAGATTTTCAAATATAAACTAATCTGAACCAAGTCTAAGAACCATTTAAGGATCTTTATGGGTAGATAGTAGTTAAGGATGATTCAGAATCCATGTAGTCATTTCCAAGCATAGCTCAGATATATGATCATCTCGACCGTTACCAAAATACCATGAATCATTGTTTTGACCAGTATTTACAGTCGACCTAAATAGGTATAGGTAGGTAAATAAAAATACTTCTGTTTCCTTACAATGTGACAAGGCTTCTAAAAATAATCATATACAAATTTTGTTTTTTGATTGCGCGACTTGTTTATAGCTCTATCATTTTCAGATACATTTACGTCTTCAGAGAATTTTAATCCCACCATTCATGTTAGAATATGTTTAGGTAGATATTAAAATTATTTTGGTGTTTTAGTGCTCTCAGCACGCCTCAACCCTGTATTTAAGATCTATCTCATTAAAAAAAAAAACACTCTTTTACACAGGCTTATCACTAAAACCTTAAACTGTTGACCGAGCCACGAAGGTTTAAATCTTCAGATAAGGCAATTTAAATTAAAAAATATATTCTAATAGTGAATCGCGTGTTCTCAGCAAGGTTATATAGCCACATAGCGTCGACTTGCAATTACGTCAGGCGACTGCTTTCGTCGCGTGAGAACCCGCGTATTGTATCGGGCATCACTTTCGTTGTTTCCGGGACTATGTGCGGAACGAACCCATTAACTCACTCATATCGTCGCGTACATCTCTTCTTACTTCTTGACTGTTTCACGACGTAATTATTCTTTCTTTTAATATGATAACTATCATAATATCTCTCATTATATTCAATCCAATGAAGATGCTAAAGAAATTATAACATTTATTCAAGATCACCTCTACATAAGAATGTTTGCAGGAAGACCTGCAAATGATTTGAAACCTAATTAAATGTATAATAAATATGGAAAAAGACTAAGAATTTAATACAAATAAATTCTTAGGAATACATAATGCATCATTGCAACAACGCAACGGTACTTATACTCAATGTAGCGAAGAGAGCGGTCGTTAAGTAAGTTTAATGCACAATGCGTTTTCCTCCACATCTGCACTCTAAAGCACAGGTCATTTACAGTTAGTTCACATTACCTTAACGGATAAATAAACACGAATAAATAGAAAAAATGTAACACTAAACCTTTAAAACAAGTAATGTTGATGTATCATGTATGGCATGGTAACAATAATACAGCGATTATAAAAAATATCTTCGATACAGTGATTTGATATCGTGGTATTGTGTTACAATATATTCATTTAATTAAATCGATGATTGATTGATCACTGAACAATGTTGCCAATTGCGTTGCCTATACGATTTAATTGATATGAAAATATTAATCTTATTTTGTTTACATAATATTGTTTATAACATTTTTCCATAACCAGCTCAAAAAACATTATATTACTCATCACACCATCATCATAATACATATATTGATGCAATATGTTTAAATAAACACGGAAATTTTAAATGTTTTTAAGCTTAGATAGCAATGTTTATTGTTTGTGTGACTTCATTTGTCTTAATTTAATACCTACCACGTATATTATTACCTACATTACCAATTGTTGAAAAAATATGAATTGTGGATGTAACTATATACATAAATTAAGTACTAATAAGGAAATCAAGAAATCTGTCATTAGATATACAAAAATGTGCATCATGTACCTACGTAGTTTACGATAATTCAAGGTTCTTGAGCGCAATGCGGATTTGCGCGCCCTAAGCCCACACAGTGCCGTGGGTGTCGCCTACACCATTGGACATGGTCCAATGAAACTCCAACCTTAACAACTAAACGCTCTCAATACAATTGCCTTCACGTCGAGTACCTAACTACCTAGCGCTCCCACCTGCGAAACTCATGATCTCATACCTCAGTGATGCCGGCAATCTAATTAGGATACAATTTTAATTACAATTAAAATTATTTTTAAATCGAGTAAGTCGTTCATAAAAAAGTGTGACCGTCTACACGGAAGTCCTATTGTAGTGACGGGTTTTTGTCGAATAAACTTTTTGTGAATGTTCATATCAAAGTATTTTCGTTAATTTCATAACCAAATATGCGTTTCCCATGGCCAATTGTTTAAGGATTAGTTACAACGTCATGTAACGAGTGTCTTGCTCGATTATGTGGGTGTGCGGTCCAACGACAGGCATACAAAGTCAACTAAATCGCAGTAAGAGTTGGCAAAAGGCTAATTCTATTCCATGTAGAGCTATCGCCGCGCCACATCATGTTCTTGATTCAGCATCGCAAACACGATTCCAGTAAGTCGAAAGGACAAACTTAAGTAAAACGTTATTCACTATAAAAAAAAATATGTGCGGTCGTTATTAACAAAGCGCCGACATTTGGACCAACCTCAAACCATTTCGAAGATACCTGAGTGCTGTTTAAAAGGTCCATATCTTGTATACTGATTTTTTGTGATATTAAACAATTAAACGTATAGGTAAAATGTTCTTAGGTCCCAGTAAGCATTAATTTAGTGGTTTAATTATAACAAGAAACTAAAACGGCAATAAAAAAAATCTGTAGGTATATCTTCTACGACAATATTTTTATAAAAATTATACATTTTTATATAGTAATGTTACGGATAGGTTTTGATGAACAAAGTAGGACGGATGAATGTTCACCAGTATTTGATATGTTAACCTACCCATTTCTTCTCTCTTACTAATATTATGAATGTATATAGGTGAAATAATCATTAAAAATACTATGGCTAATGTACCAGCTAATGATGACTTGAATTTAATAAAGGTGGCGATATAGTATAGATAACCCGTAAGGGATCGTTTAATTAAAATAAGAGGTGACTGAGCAATTCCGTCTCTCCGTAGGTATCTGGACAATTGGCACTATTATCTAGGCTACAAATATTTGCAATTTAAAATACGTACTACTTTAATTACGTAGTGTACATTGTACAATGTATATGAGTCACATAATGAATCGTGTGTTTATATCGCTGACCAAATCCAAGCCAGTACAAGGGCCATAAATGGACCACCGGTGACTGATATGTTGTCATACAACATACTCCAATTTTGTAAGTATTTAATAATCCTTGCGTCACTTACTTTTAATTGTATAACGATAACATTATATAAATCCTTCTGTAATTTATTCAGGATGTAGGTTGCTACTTGCTTCGTTATTTGTTCAGATTATAATCATATCAAAATTATAATAATCGTAAATAAAATAACTTTTAAATTATGTATAAATTATGTAAACGTATTAAATAAACTGTGGGAATTTAACAAATTATGACATACCTAGGGTCTAAAAAATATAAATTATTTTAATTTATTTAAATAAAAGTAATTCATTATTCTTATAAAGGTAACATTATTACATACTATTAATAAGATAAGAAATAAAACAACAATAGTCTATTTCGTACAATTAATTGTTGGATACGAACCTAAAAATTAAACTAGTTCCGTCAGTAATGAAGGCCATTCTCAAATATCTGTGGCTTTTAATTATTTTAATTAAAATATTTGCACGTTTCAAGAAAATGTTGGATGAGTATTTTTTACCTGATATTTTATTAGATCAAATCGTCATGAAATGACTCACTATTTGATATAATTTGTATGCTGTTTGAAGTCTAGGAAGTTTATTGGGATTCTATAGGTTTCGTTCATCATTGCCAAAGAATAGAATATATTAAGTTTTCACCTTCAAAGGGACCTGCTCGATTACAACATACCTAATCATAGATTTTTTTTCCCATTCATAAAACAATAATACTCTAGCTGTCCCGGAAAACGCTGTTCTTCAGCTTAGGGGTATGAAAAATAGATGTTGGCCGACCCTCAAATCTGTCCCAATAGGCAAATGAATTAAATGGTAAGATTGTGACACGAGAATTTTATTTATAGAGATTCACCTTTGTATTGCTTTACTTTAAAGCATAAAAATACTTATTTTTTTTATAATATTATCCTTGTACCTAAAAAATAATTGCTTGTGTAAAGTATCTCGTTATAGCATTCATTAAATTGTATGAACGTGGATTATTTTGTGGGTAAGGTCAAAACTACTAAAATAAATTATTCGTGCTCATCTTGTGCTCATATTATTATATTAAAATCATAATTTTTTGCATTATTTGACCGGTATATAATTTTTTTTATATAAATTTTAAAATTATCTCTTCACAGGGTATCCTGACCGCGCCGCGCCGTCGCGTCGCGTCGCTGTATATTATGTCTCTTTGAACTTGTAGTTTTACTTACATTGATAACACCAATGGCGGTACAACCCGTTTATGTTTAATTTATATCTATATAAAATATGTGTATATTTAATACACAAAAATGATTCATAGATTTTTCATAATGACACCATAGAAAAAATACCTGCATAATATTTCCTCAGTTCTTAGTTACCTGCCCACGTATGTCCCCGAGGCTCATCGTGTGTTAACTGCAGATCATTATTATTGTTATTCTAGTATGTTTATACGTCACCTTCAATGTTCCTTGTGACTAGCTAATTGTAATATCGTTAGCGGCTGACAAAGTACCTACATTAAAAACTAAGCAAATATTATGTCCACAGTCGAAGATTTAAGACTTGCTTGGACAAATTCTTAGGTGCATTAAATTAAATAATACGTATTGTTGTGTGAAAAAATGAATTACTCTTTAAATGAATGCATGAAAAATTCTTTATTGTACACCATATTGATCACAATTTATAAAAAAAAAACTTAGTTACTACATGTAAGTGACACAGTTCCGATCTCTGCCAGGCAATCCAATTGACAAGGAAAGCTTTTAGTATGTTTCTAATAATATACCTATGTATTTTTTATGGAAGCAGATTTCACTAAAAAAATTTCATTTATAACCTATTCTTTATTTCATTTATCAATCCTGATATGAAGAAAATTACTCATTTCGAATTAGGAAAGTAAATTTATTTCATTTTGATATAAGGAACCCAACTCCCACGCCTCTTAAACTATTGATTAATAAGACTAAAGCATTAATCAAATCCTGCAAACCTATACCTTACAGAGGTACAATTTAATATTTGACTGGGTTGTTTAAAAATACATATTTTAAATTACGCAGGCATGCGCATTATTTTATTTTTAGGAAGGAATCGTTTATCAATATAAAATGATTATCCGTATCCTATTTACCTTTAAAGACTATTTTTTAGTTTCGCTGAAAAATTAGTTAAGACTTAAAGATGTCCGTTTTTTAACTTTAAAATCGTTTATTAAAGAAGTCATATTTTAAAAATATTTTCCTAAATCTCTATCGTATATCGTATATATCTATATGTACCTATATAATGCAGAATGGAGTTTTCAAGTATTAATGTTGAAAATTATCTTGTTTCAAACAGATGTGCGCCTGCAGCGCTTTGGCTGCCCTTGACGGTTACAGCGCCCAGCAGGACCCTGATCAGTTCCACATACAGACTGATGAAGATGATGAACGATACTTCTTGTATCAAACACACAACGGACAATATAGAAAAGAGAGGAGGCTCAAGGATGGATCCGTCGTAGGTTAGTAAAATGATCGCGTTTTAAGAAGGAAATTAATTTATTTCTAATATAAGTGTAACTATGGATGCATAATATATTAATAGAACAGCTTAATTTTATATTCCAAAAGTTATTATGAATGTATTAACTATTATGAAATAGGTATTTAGTCTTTTAATAATTCATAAAGCTAGCTAGTGTTATGAAATAATTGATACAGTTATCTATCGAGATAATTGAAGAAAAATCTCTGGAACATTCTTAAAAATCAATTTTTATGGCTTTTATTTATTTATTTTTTTGTCTCCGATTCCAGGTACAACAGGATGGGTGAGTGCTGATGGGTATTTGCGCTTACAAGACTACATAGCAGATGACCAAGGATACAGAATATATAAATCTAAAACCGTTTACGTGGGTGATCGATCTATTGGAGTAAGTCATATTTTTATTTTATACAATAAAAAAAATGTTATATAAATATGTATATCTGCAAACAATTACAGCAATATCAAATAAAATTCTTTCTTTCTTCTCTTTCAGGAGTCATTGAAAATTGCTAAAACGGCACCTACAGATTCGGGTTTCAACATTACACCAGCTCCTGCGCCACATCCAAATCGCGGCACTCCACGTTATAGTACTACGTCTAAATCGCCATTATATACCTCAACAACACTGAGTCCTCCCCATTTTTACCCAAAGGAAGTCACAGCTACTCCTACACCGCTTCGATCATCAACACCTACGGTTGAAGTTTCTCCAAACTCGATCGATACATCCACTTCCTATAATTTCAGGCCTATGGTGCCACCTATAACTTCAGATGAAGCTGCCTCAACCCCTAATCCATACGATTACGATGTAACAAACACGAACGCGTTAGACGGGTACTATGCTAGCGATAGTACTCCTTATAAACACGTTGATATTTACAATCCCAACTCATATAGACACTCTGATGACTGGATACGCAGACAAAGACCTGGGGTCCGTCTGGGTGATGGGTACACGCCCCAATTCCCAAGGTATGACGGAATAGCGTTGAGAAGAAATGGATTCCGTTATTATCTGCCTAAACAATACCACGAAGAACAAACGCAAAATTCAGATGAAAGAATTGGCAGTTTTGGTTATGTCGATCCTTTTGGCATTCGACGTGTTATTTATTATAATGCAGCGCCAGGACAAGGATTTCAAATTCGCAAAAACAATAGATACGTCGGTCATGATGCGACTCCTTATGATCCTAGACCAATAGATTAATAGTTATGATGACCGTGATATTTAGTTACCACCTACTATCAGTATTGTTTAAAATATATCGGTAGAGACAAAACGATTGATCCTCGAACGACCTCTTAGCCATAACGCTTAGACATTAGATATTGACTAAAATTTATTTATTAACAAGATTATTTCCTGTAATCCAGTTATTATTTTCGTGACAATAGGGCATATACAGTAATCCAAAAGTAATAATGCGCATAGAAATCTTCGTCACTGTTCGGCAACTGTCATATTCCCGGAGCGTCCGAAGATGATATCTATATAGAGTGGTTAAATGCATTTTCTTCATGCATAATTTAGTCAAATTATATGTTTTGTGCTAAAAGAGATTAATATGTATTTGTATGTAACGATTTTGTTTCGATAATTCCTTGTAAGTAAATTAGCGAGTATAACCCCACGATTGCGAATATATCTTTGTTGGATTGATTTACTTGGAAAATTTTATAGTACTTTTAAAGTGTCTTACTGAAACTGGTGTAATGATGGAAGAAAAGAAGGTTAAATAACACAAAATTTATATTGTATAAAATATGGTTTTCAAACACAGGTTTATATATTTAAACCATATAAATCTAATCATTAAAATCTCAGTTCAAAAGTATTTACAGTGATCATTCTTCAATATTATGACAATTACAAAAAAATAAAAAAAAAAACAATCAAAATCAGGGATTATCTTTATTTCTGACATTTTACGTACATCGGAACTTTCATTATGCTCTTCTTCATTTTCACTTTCCCTACTGCCATCACCTGTGTAAATCATTTCATCGATTAATTCAATTCACCTTTAAAAACAAAACCAAGATGCAAGAAGGGTATGTAATAGCAGCTCTATATAATTCCACACAGAGAGAACACGTGCAATCACCACCAATATTTAAAGACGACTGACGTATTTTTGAGTTTTTTGACTGACAGGCTACCGTCACCTACCGCCGGATTTGTTTTTGATTGTGTATGACCGTGAATTGACTTCTATTTCTTTTGAACAAGGTGTAAAATGCAAGTGCGTTGTTTAGGGCTCTTACGATTCAATGATTCGAGTGTCTTCGGAAATACGACAATTAGCGAAGATTTGCATGCGCATTATTAAGTTTGGAGTACTGTACATATATGTATAATTGATGTGCCATTACAACATGTAATTTAATAAGTATCTCATTACGTTATATTCATGTATATCTATTTACATATCATATTTATCAAAGAAAAAAAATGCTTAAATTTAATTTTATCTTTATCGCTTTAACATTGAAATAAAAACTAAAGCGGAAAATAAGCAATAAGAGGACTACAAATGAATCCAGCCAAAGAGTCCAATATTTTAGATAAATAATTATTAATTAGAAGCAATTCTATATAAAATGAATCAAGGTGCTATGTATTACATATTTAAACCCATGTAATCGGCTGGTCCTGAATAGTTATTGAGAATAATTTGTCATTGTATTTTTTATATAATATATAGGTTTATGTCTAATTTATGCAATATTAAATGACAACTTGTTCCAATAACTATAAACATTTAAAAATATGTAAGATAATATTATATATCCTGTTAATATTTCATTTTGTGAACTGTTTTCTTGGAAGGTGCAAGTTGTAATTTTAATTAACTATATTTCTTATAACTAATAATAGAATAGATTTGCACTAACGTTCTTTTTTTTAATCCACTGATTTCATTTTTTCTAATAAATTATTTCATAATACTTTACACTGATCATTATACTATTATACTATTTACCTAACGACCCAAGATAATATATGAAACAAGTACGTTTTTACTTAAAATTAATCTGTCACAAGTTAGCCTTAATTAGGTAATTGACGACATGTTGCAATAAAAGTATTTAATTAATAGTTTGTCTTTCAATAAAAGGACCCTATATTCATTTCTATCCATCAGATTGAAGGAGGCACCTGAAAGGTATGCATTGTCAATTTCTTTAATATTCGCCTGATTTGATTCTTGTGTGTTGTTATTTGTCAATTAATCTTCATATTTTATTTTTCAGAACAATGAAGCTATACATTGTTACTTTTAGTTTATTACTTGTCGTGCCCATTTGGGCAGATGGAGGATTAGACCAATATTATGATGATAATGTCGATGATGGTGATGATGAAATTTATATTTACAATGAACCTCCAATCTTGAGACCGAGTAAAATTTCAATGGACGAGATATATGATCCCAATTATCAAGTGAACCCAGAAGCTACACTCACGTTTAATTATGATCGAACGAGAGATGGACAAAGCCCACATCACGTAGAGGCAAGGAAAGAGAGCGTTCAACATTACTTTCGCGTAAGAAAGCCGGTGCCAAAACGGACTATTTTTCATATCAGAAATAACAAATTTGATGAAAACAAAAATCTAGAGACACTCGCTAAAGATGCACAAATACTTACAGAATTAGAAAAATTTGAAAAGTTAAGTGAGAAAGATCTATCTATTGTAACAATGTCAAAATCTCAAACCGAAAGAAGAGTATCAATACCAAGACCTCCAGAGTTATTTATTCAGGAGCCAATATCAACGCCAATTTTTGCTATAAAAAATAAAGATCAAAAATTGCCAATAACTACAACTGTAACATCGGAAAATTTTGATAAAATTCCTGAATTTATAGCAGAACATTCTGTTTCTTCACAAACTCATCAACCCATTGCTCAAGAGACGACAGCTTTTCCAACCATTGCCCAAGAAGTCAGTCGACAAGATAATTTACAAACCCGAGAACAATATACAACAACTCAAGCAACTACCTCCATGGCGGATATAAACAAAGAGACGGGTTTAATAAATGACGAAAACAACCGTGAACCAAAAAGTGAATTAAATAACGACGCTAAAAATTTACAGCTAATCGAATTTAACAATAACAAGAATGATGATGAAAAACTAAGTACTTCAACATCGCCTCCAGCTTCAAGAAATATATACCAACCGAGACGTATGCGACATCGTATTCGGAAATTAAAAAAAAATGAAAATATCCCTCAGGAAGTAATAACTGAACGTGTTTCAAACAATTTACCACGTAATACTGAAAAATATGAGATACCAATAGAAGAAAATACTCAAGTTGAATCTAATAATTTAAAAGCAGAAGGACAAAACGAACCACAAACTACAGAAGCGTCTATTTCAACTAGTTCTACCGCACCTAATTTCAAGAATAGTAGGAATTTTCATAGACATTGGTTACATTCGAGGTCTACGAGTAAACCAGAAACGACAAGTTTTACTCCAACATACTCTACAACAACCAATTTACCTGACATATTAGATACTGTCACTACTCCACGTTCACGGCGTATGCGCTTCCGTAAAAAACTTAGGAAAACTCATAGAACAAATAGACGCCGACGTATAGAACCTGAGAATTTACCCGAATCATCGTCGCAAGCAATGCCTTCATCTACAGACGTTCCAATTACCATCTCAAGCGCTCCAAAAACATCCGAAAATGAGTATGGTGTCCGCGATGAAATCGCGTCTCAAGAAAAACCAAAAGGGAAATTCAGCAAAAATAATCCTCCACCACCACTGCCTACTTTATCACCGTGGTATGATGGATACGGGAAGTAACTTTTGAAATTATCTGTATGATCTAAATTATTTATATCCCTAGTTTTAAAGTATTCTATAATTACTTATAGATCTATGCATCTTAGATTTATGTCCCCGTGTGTTTGTTTTTATAAATTAAATAAATAAATTGTACATTCTGTAAATGAAAATAATTAATTAATCCAATGAAAGATTAAAGGAATAAATACCATAATTATGGAAGAACATTGTGTTAATTATTGTGAACCAGTCATATACATTATATTATGTATATGTAATGTTAAAATTAATTTAATTCAGGAATTAAGAAAATAACCGATAAATATATCAATACACAATTTTTTAAAGATGTAAGCTGTATAAACAGTACCTATTTATTTTAAAGATATAAGGCGAGGGCTGCATGCATTCAAAATTCTATAGATGAGATTTTCATTGAAGTTTGTAATAATCGAATAATGGTTTCCAACATATTATTAATATGTATTTTTATAAGAAAGTTATACAGACCATAGAACACTACTTTATAAAGCTTTCTATGGGCAATAATAAAGCGTCAATAATATCTGTCACATTTTTGTTGCATAAATAACAATATTCAATTCAATGCGAAGCTAAAAGGGTAAATAAGAAAACTTAGTATTAAAAACTTTATTGTACACACCAACGTACACACCAAAAAAGTACATATTACAAAAATAGACAGAGATTAAGGAAGAAACAATAGGTAACATGGTAACATTCCTATATTATTGTTTATAATATGGCATAAATGTCCTGAATCAGATATTAGGGATATCTCATTTTAAGTGCATTTCATTAATCTTTTTATGTATTACATGACTAAATTTTCGTATTTCCTCGTAGTAAGTGAATCTTTAAAACTTGTGTATTGAATGGTATGTAATTATTGCGAAAAAACTAAACTTGAAATATCCTGAAACTGAGCAGGAATAATGAAAGAAGGAATATTCTTTACGGTTTATTGTAAACATGATTATTCTATGATATACTCTGGATATCTTTCACTAGATGAACGTATAAAAGATGGACGTTTAAATGGCCAGTTAAACGATGGTAAATATGACAGAGAGAATGGAAAAGACGGCAGATAGGAAAATAAGTTTGAAAAGAATGACGGTTTAGGTTTGTTGATAAATATAGGATTTGCGTCTTCTGGATTGAATGCTGGAATTAACTCAATTGGTTTATTAACTATTTGTGGATAATTACTATATTCGTAGCTAGGTTCTCTTTCAGGCACTTCTAGTTCCCCAACATTTTGTGTTGGGAATTTCTGTTCATCGGTATTTTGCGCTTCTTCCTTTATATACTCAAGTACCTCGGGATCTATTGGAGGAAGCTCAGGTGCTTCAGAAATAACTACCTTTTGATCCTCACCCTTATCTTCGCTACTTTCTGATTTTGTGGGTAAAACATTACTTGAAATTTTATCATTATTATCAATAGGACCAGGGGACGCAGAATTGAATATTTGTTGAATTTTTTCAGGCTCTATGAAATATGTGGGACTGTTGTCTTCATAATGTGCAGAAGACGTTGGTTTTATTTCATTAGGTTTACTTATTTCAGGTTCTTTGGAATCTTCCTTTATATATTCAAATATTGAAGGGTCTAATGGTGGTAATTGGGGGGCTTCAGGGATAACAACTTTATTATCACCTTCTTCTTCGCTTTTTGATTTAATTGGTTCTAAATTACTGAATATATTATCAATATTTGAAATTGGTACAGGTGCATCGGGATTTACATGTTCTTCTGTTTCAGGTTTTATTGCCTCAGAATTTTGTTCATTTGACTGTGGAGGAGAGGTTTGATATTCCGAATGTTCATACTCGGTGTCACGTTCCGTTGGGGTATGGTTTTCATCATTATTGATATGTTCAAATATTGAATTATCTGAAGAAGGTTCTAACTGTTCGTGTGAAATCACACCTTTCTCGTTATCGATTTTTTCTTCACTACTTTTTTTGTTAGGTATCTCTTGGTTTAATACATCACCATTATTTATGAGGAAATCGTAAAACTCAGGACTGTTTTCATCTGCTGATGATTGTTTAGAGCTTTCCTCTTTCAGATTCTCATTTTCAACCCCCCGAACTTGCGGTTTGATATCCTCGGGCTCTTGAGAAATCTGATCATTTGAATTTGTTTCTAAGTCCTTTGTATCGTCGGGTTTGTCATGTTCGGTTATCTTTATAAATTCTATTATCGCAGGTTTATTTTCAGAGTCAGATAATGAATTATTTGATCCTTGATCTTTATTACCGAATAGATCAAATTGATCTGATAAATTATCATCCTCCAGTAATTCAGGACTTATTGAACTATTAGAATCCTCCTCTGGTGGCTGCTTATATATTGCACTTTGCCCCTGAGGTTTATTTGGTTGTTGGTTCTGATTTATAGTTTCATGTTTATTAGGTAAATTACCTTCCTCATAAGATAATAGATTGCCTGCTTCTGCGTCTTCAAACAATTTCGCAATAATTGACGGATCTATCAATGGTACATCATAATCTGCGGGAATGGGAGTTTTTTTACCATCCGGAGTTTTTTCGTTACTTCCTGATTTCGGTTTGGATATATCATTACTAGATATTTTCCCTTTACTTTGTAAAAAGTCAGGATTAGCTGGTATTGCTATTACAGCTACGAGTATAGACAATGCAACAACCACGTACGTTTTCTGTGGAAAGAGAAAATATTAAATATAAAATTATTAAATCATTTTGTTACATATTTATCGCACACAAAATCGTTTAATAAAAAGCTTTTGCTTTTTATAAAACCCTTTGGTTTTATTCCTGCAATATAAATTTCTTGATACTTATACATAATCGCAAATAATGTCTTAAAATTTGATAGGATAATATTTTTCAAATGAATAAAAAGACCTCATTAATTTACAGAAAAATTTACAAACTAGTTATATTTTTATAACTTATTTAAGTTAAAGATTAAATTATAGAGCACATAATGTGCTCTATAATTTAATCTTTATTCATTTTACAATAAAGGACTGGAAAAGACAAAATATACTACGCGTAGAGCCTTAAAATTGTATAGTAAAATAATAATAAATCTATTCTATTTTTATTACTTACTGTGTATTGTGCCATTATGTTGTCTTATGATGATGAAACTCCATACTGGGCGCTGGCTAATCGTTAGGGTTTTATATAGTGATTAAATATTGCTTATGTAATTAAGAATATCATTTTTAAGTAATTATTAACCCATTTCGATCTACGCACTCTAATTGATTTATGTTATTGTTCTTCTTATATCTATTTTTATTAACATTTACAGATTTTAATATATTTGTTAAACTAATATATTTAAATACTCTTGTAAGAGTTTGTTAAATAAACTTTAAAACCATGTACTATAATTATAATAATTATATAACTGTTGACTAGGGACAAAGCACGCCTGTGTTACTCAACTAGGATGAGATTTATAATATTGTATTGTGGTTAAAGAATTTTTAAAATTGGTAGAGCAGTGTTAGAGCTAAATCGTAACAAACTTATATTGGTAAAAAACTACACACCTCTTTTTAAAATGAGTTACTCGACCTTTAAAAGTTTTTGGGTTATAAGTAAAGTGAAATAATATTAATAAAGGAAAATTTTAAATAAAATAATTCAAATCTTGAAAAGCCATTATAATTTATTAATTGTCACGTCGGTCATTTGTTCACTGAGACTCTGGTACTTCCACTACAATTGGTTCGGGTGCGACGGGGAGATGGTTGCCTTCAACGTGAGTTCCATCGAGACCAGCTGTGAACTTTGTGACGTAGAGCTGGCCGTCATCGCCGATGTAGGAGACTTCACCGTCGACGATGAGAACATAATCGCCATCCTTGGCAGCGGGTACCAAGCGTCCGCGCTCCGAAACCACGATGCCTTCTGCTGTGACGTAGCGTAGGGCATACTGGCCGAACTCATCGCGAACCTCTTCGAAATCCAAGGCAGGCTGAGCCCGACGTACTGCTAGCTCCTCAAGGGCAGTGGGTGCGCAAGCCACAACGGCTACCACAGCACAGAATACGATGAGCTGAAAAAAGAAAAAATTCGAATTAGTATTTAGTACTTCAATAGATCTTTTTTGTTCTCATATAAATGCTATAAAATTATTGTAACTGTTCAAATGTATCTAATCAATTTGAAGGCAATATAAACAAAAATAGGCAATAAAAGACTAAGACTGGTACGAGCCCTTGTTTTCCCTATCTTCCTATATGGAGTTGAGACATGGACAATTCTGGCCCGAGAAAGACAAAGGGTTGATGCATTCGAAATGTGGTGCTGGAGGCGAATGCTGAGAACACCTTGGACTGCGAGACGCACTAATGCATCAATCCTGACCCAGCTCCATATAAAAACCAGGTTATCCACCATATGCCAACAGCGCATCTTGTCATACTTCGGCCACACGATACGCAGAGGCGATGAAAATCTGAAGAGACTGATAGTGGTTGGGAACACGGAGGGAAAAAGATCGCGTGGTCGTTCACCAACACGATGGACAGACCAAGTCAAAAACTCATCTGCCACTAATTTTTACACGGTCGTAAGAGACGCCATGGACAGAGACCGGTGGAGACAAATCATCCGCTCCAGATGCAACCCTGATGCTGACCACGATCCTCAGACATGAGGGACCGACAAGAGAGAGAGAGGCAATAAAAAATATTTACATCATTATTAAAAAAAATTAATAATAAATAAATAAAAGCCAAGAGCGGATTTTAAGTTTTCACTTCTTTCCTATTCAGACAAAATTTTAGTAACCTATGTTTAAAACGTTTAGTCATAAAACTTTTAAAATAACAACTTCGATATATTACACTAGTATCGTAGTATGTATTTGAATAAGTAAAAATTATGAAAACTATTATAATAAATAAAACTTACCATCTTCATGATTAAATGATTATGCTTTCTTTTGTTACACTCAAGTGTTTTGTAGAAGATGTTCTTTTTCAGAATGATGCTTAGAACAAAATTGTCGCAATTTATATTTAATTCACTATTCATTAACTAATAAGAGTATGTAAAATATTTGAAAACTAATTATCCTAAATTATTTTATTATTAATTAATAGCTAATCAGATGCCATCAAAGTAATTACGAAATTACATAATACATTAATTAGGTACTTACATTTTAAAAATTTGCGTGCACACGTTATGATTTTTTTAACATTTCATAAATGTCAAAAATAACAATAATTACTCTAACTCCTTACTATTGCGACCGGGTACAACCGGTTCAACTAAGCACTTAAGTATTAAGCCCGTGTAAACCGCGCATTGAAATTACAACTATGTAAGGTTTACATTGGCTTGGCACTGACATCAAACCTATTTAGTAAATAGCACAACTAAATAATATGTGGTAATTAATAACATCAAATCTTTTTTATTTTTTACTTTTCTATTTTTGAAGTCGGTTTTTTTTAACGTAGGCAGTTATTTTTATTTTATTAAAGCGTCTTTTCTTAGTTCCTTTAAACTATATTTATTTAATTTGGATTAAACTATAAACCTTCGTACAGCTTTTACACAATATTGTCGGAGTAAGTGATTTCGAATGTGTGTGTGAATTTTTTCTTCCAATATTTTATACCAACTTGGAAGTTGCAAAATGATTAATGAAATATAATGAGTTTTTATTAATAAACATCCTACCTTAAATTTTCTTCTTTACCCGAAAATAAGTAAATGATTTAATATCTATGGAATTTAGCTATGAAGGGAAACGAGAGAAAATAACAATGTTAGTGTATCTTATTGTAAAATTATTTTTTTCAAAAGGTAAAGAAGGTAAAGATTTTTTAAAGAAACACACAATTCACTAGTTCCACTTCTATTTAGATTTTTATTAAATTCATAAAAAATTGTTTTTACAAAAAAAAAATGTAATTGTATTTATTTAGACAATGTGAAAAATTTATTAAATTAGCAAAAAATAAAAATAAGGCTTTATGGCACATTATATCTAATAGTATTAATGACGAAAACAATATTAAAGAAATTGGAAAGATTGTTAGTGAATAATAATGTATACAACTCAATGAATGATATTTGTGAACAATTTAATAACTTTTTTATGAACATAACAAATTAGACAAATTTTAATTATGATGCAACTGAAATAAAAACGACATTGACTCTGTGCATTGACTACAGAAAGTTGTAATACTATAACTCGAATTCCGTAGGAACAGACGGTATAAGTACAAAAATATTAAAGGCTTCCAGTGTACATATTTGCAAACCGTTATCCTTTCTTGTCAATTTATCTATGGAGCAAGGAACTTTTCCTCGTGTTCTAAAAACATCAGTTATAAAACCGTTATATAAAAGAGATGATCCAAAAGATATTATTAAAAACTACAGACCGATAGCACTAATTCCAGTTATATCTAAGATATTTGAAAAAGTAATTTTAGAAAGATTTCAAAATTATATTGATAAAAACAATATATTATGTCGGGAACAGTTTGGATTTGGAAAAAATAGTTCTACTTCTTTAGCATGCTTCAACATGGTGAAAGAAATAATTCAAGCCTTTATTGAAAAAAAAACCAGCAGCCGCCATATTCTTAAATATGAGCAAAGCATTTGATTTTGTGGACCATCAATTACCCTTGTTTAAGTTGGAGAAATATGGTATAAGAGGAATTGCTAAAGAAGGGGTTGCAAGTTACTTAAATGATAGATATCAGTATGTGGAGGTTTATAAAATGATAAATCAAACACGAAACTCATATAGGTCAGAGAAAAAAGTTAACAAATCAGGTGTACCACAAGGAAGTGTGCTCGGTCCATTTTTATTACTCTTATATTATATTAACGATTTACCGAGATCAGTGAAATACAAAACAGTTTTATTCGCAGATGACACTACCCTTATTGTTAAATGCACGGATAAAAATACATATGAGAGAGATATAAATACAGCATTACATAATATAGTAAAATGGTTACAAAATAATAATCTGAAAATAAACTTAGTAAAAACAAAAATAATTCTATAAAAAATAATTTTATACAAAGAATTGCACCAAAATTAATCTAGATATAAAATGTAATGATCAAGTAATCGAACAGGTGAAACACCATACATTCTTAGGCGTTCTGGTAGACGAAGGTCTAAAATGGGACAGTCATCTACACTAATATTATAAAGAGGAAAACTTTGTTTGTTTGTTTGTTTGTTTGTTTGATTGTAATGAATAGGCTCATAAACTACTGGACCGATTTTGATGAAATTTGGCACAGACAATCTTTAACCCCGAGGAAGAACAAAGGCTACCTTTTTGTTGCGAAATATGTACCACGGGCGAAGCCGGGGCGGACCACTAGTATTGAATATATTTGTGACAGGATAAATCGTTTCATTTACGTATTACGTCGCCTAAGAGATACTGTATCTATGAATGCTGCAATAAATGCCTACCATGCATATAATATCGTGTATACTCTCTTACGGAATAATTCTTTGGGGGCAGTCTTGCGAGGTGCGGAAAGTATTAGTGGCACAAAAGAAATGTATCCGGGCCCTGTGCGGATTACATCAAAGGGACAGTTGCAAACCAATGTTCGGTAAATTACGTATCCTTACAGGCCGGTTGCAGAGCTTCACCGACCGTCAGTGCGTACCATCGGTCCTGACGATACGCATCAACAATGTGTATGACAACAATAATATGACACTAATAAGTATGACAATACGCGTGCGTATGGTCGGTCTAGCTATGAACGTTTTATGAATTTCCATACATATGACAAGCGCGACTGACGTATCACGTACGCACTGATGGTGGGTCAAGCTCTGCAACCGGCCTAACCTGCATATACATAAGAGAAGTATGATTATTTGTTAAATACCACCCAGAATATTTTAAGAAGAAAGGAGAAGTAGATTCGTATATGTTAACGAGGTATCAAAATAAACTGCACTTTCCAACATGTAGAATAAATCAAGCAAAAAATAGTGTGATATTTATGACTATAACAATATATAATAAAATACCGGATAACTTTAAGGATCTCCCAGTAAATATATTTAAGAAGAAACTGACGAAATGGTTGATGGAGAAACAATTTTATGACATTCATGATTCAAGAGCTTATTATAGGTACATTGCGGAATCTATGACAAGAGAAGAATTAGTGACGTTTAACTATTGTGATGCGACGCGAAGAATTAGTGTATTTAACGTATTTCCATTTAAATATTTGCACACCCAGATAGTGGGTAGAATGTATTAGCGCCTTAACATTGTAATAACACCTATTTTTGTAACTACATTATTGCAAATAAATGTAATTTGAATTTGAATTCTAGTGCCTTCCGGTTCAATGAAATGCTACATACCTACATCTAAGCCTACACCAAACGAGCAAATGCTCTTTCTAACCCCACTATGTCAAATAATTAAAGTGTAAACGGGCGTAGAGCATTCTTTCGTTATTCTTAGTGCGTTTGAAAAGATTCTATGCAAAATTGTTATATTGAACAACACTGAATATTACGAGTTTTCGTTTACACTAAAAGATCACGAAATAATGCTCTTGCTCTAGCTCTATGTTCGTTTGATGTACAAATGCGATCCTCAATGTAACTTTTCAATAGGGTATCTAATATTATGAACCTATTTTTAATAAAACAAATGTGAATTTGTTTTCGTTTTATTTATTACTATCGTTAATTGGCATGCATGTTGTATGCAGGTATGATGCATGTGGATGCATGTCTTTAAAGATAATTATGCATATTGTATTCAATAAATCAGTATTTATTTAGCAATCAATGGTTTAAATTCATCTCATCTCATCTCTCTAACACTACAATTTTACAATATGCCTTCTACATTAAAGATTAATTGTATTACCACAAAACAATTTAAACGCAGTCTAACTTTAAACAGGGATCGTCACTTTATTAGTTGTCTATGTGAAATACGACAAAACCAGACTTAAAGTTAAACCCTGTCTCAAGTCTTTTGTGGTAAGACAGAATCATTACCAGTGTCATTAATATCAACAATAGCAGAAAACATATAAGAGCTAGCGCGCAAGAGCAACTTTTGTCTCCGCAACTATTTTGTCTCTCCCATCAACTCTATGGGCTATAAGTACTTATAGTAAGAAAGTGCGCGCACGTAGCTACGCGACTCCCCATAGAGTTGATGGGAGAGACAAAATACATAGTTGCGGAGACAAAAGTTGCTCTTGCGCGCTAGCTCTAACTTTTAATTTCTTGATAATTGTTAAAGAAACTATACGTCTATAAGTCTAAATAAAAACTTCACTTTTTTATTTTTGCTTTATTTTTTCCTTCATAAATATACAATTTCACTGTTCACATTGCATACGTGAAACTTACAAATTTGGTCACTGAATTACATTACAATTATTTTACGTCAATATTCACAGAGCAGGGCCGATATGGTAAAATTAAATGAATTATTTTGGTACTATCACGAAGAATTATGCCATACCGACTTTTGTTTAATATCCTTAGAATAAATCTGTTCAAATTTTGCAATACTTTCTCGTTGTGAGAAACCTAAATCTTTCAAAGAATTTTCTCTAGCGAGAAGATCAGGTCTAAATTTTTTACAAAAATCTAGATAATCATTAAAATGTTTTGGAATGTGAGGAACTGTCCCTGGCGGATACCTTTTTTTAAATTCTACTTCCGATTTCAACTCTTCTTGCAAAACTGAACGTGAAGGATATAATGACGATATTTTTCTTGTTAAAGTGGGAGCCTGTGGAATAATAACTTCTTCTTTAACAATAACCTCTTCGGGTTGCGTGTTTACTACTGGCTTCACTACTTCCTCCACCACAGTTGGCTTTTGTTCGATATCTTTGGTTCCAGTAACAATTGGCTGTGCGACTTCGTGCACTGTAGTAATTTTCTGGTCCCGTTCGCGTAGTCTCTGTTCCTTATTTCTTTCTATGACCTCTCTTTCTGCTTTCTGCAAGTCGGACACTGATTTATACAAAGAAGACAATGAAATTTTACCCGTTAACGTAGGAGCTTCAGGAATCACGATCTTTACCACTGGCTTCACTACCTCCTCAACCACAGCTGGTTTTTGTTCAAAACCTTCGGTTTCGGTCACTACCGGCTGTGCGACTTCGTGCACTGTAGTAATTTTCTGGTTCCGTTCGGGTAGTCTTTGTTCCTTAATTCTTTCTATGACCTCCCTTTCTGAGTTCTGCAAGTC
>CAJQZM010038507.1:50499-88675 GCA_907164665.1 Colias nastes | reverse complement strand
TGTAATATTGAAATGATTTTAAAAGAGCAACTATGGAGTTTCTTGCCATAGATACTGCTTTCCGAATCGGTGGTAAATGTTAAAAATACTTTAAATGTAATGACGATTCGAAAGTGCTACTAAAAGTAGTCTAATTGAATAAATAAATGTTTGAGTTTAAGTTGTCTATAGTTATCGTGGATAATATTGAATTATCTTATCACGGCACCCGAGTATCGACTGAAATATGTTAAATTTACCATCACATTATATGTATTACAATGTGACCTTCAGTATTAATAAATGACATTTGGGTAATGTACCTATTATAATATTTGCCCGTGTTGGAGAGAAAAGAAGAAAGTAGGTAAGTAGGTGTTTTCAGTTAAAATGGGGTGAAATCGTAATACAAAAATTCATAAAATCCTTTAATTTATTTTCTAAACAATAGTACCTACATATTGTATTGTATTCAGAGCATCGTTAGTACGATTTTGGAAAATCCTCATTAAAACTGTAATAATATAGGTACATGTACTTATATTGAGCATTTAAAATAACAGGTAGATATTAATTTGGGCTTCACTTAAAACTTTACAAGTTTAACTGACTACACAAACAAAAATATAATTACTAGAACTAGATTTATGATATACCGTGTATAGATACAATCGAGATTTAGTTGTAATGCCGTACGTCTAAGTATAAAATGACATTTCGGTTTTATTTAGAACAACATCTCTGGACAAACAGTGCAAGCGCTTTATAGATCGGCTGCACTATTAGAAAACGTTTTGAAGGATAAGTAAATAGTGACTTAAAAATATAGTTTTATAAGAAACTGGTTATCTTGTTTGTTTTATTTCTTACAATTCAGTCCAGAGCTGGGATGGTATTTTCATATGAACCATATGGTGTTTTGATTTATTGCTTTGAAATGCATGGTTCATTTTTTGTATTTTTTTTAAGACTCAGTAGGCATTGGAAATGAAACTTTAAATATGTCTCACGACTGACGTGGTGCTAGGTATGTAATTTAAGTTTAAAATATTTTTAAAACTAACTTAATATTTTTAATAATAAATTTGAATTTGAACTAGGGTCATTGCGCCTGTTCGCGTCCACATGCCTATTCGCGTCCATTTTGCGGATATCTTTTAGAAAATTCACGAAAATAAGTATACTTTAAGTAAAATTGTAATAAGAAAAATTTCCGATAATACCTCAATGTATAAGAGACATGCACACATATTCAAAATATGCCTGCGGACCGCCTATCCTATTTAAAAAAAATATTTAATTTTGGCTATTAAACGAGAGAGCTAAAACGCGCGGGATTTTGAGAAAAAAATAGTGCGCAGCGTCGCGTTTGACGGTAAGTATCTTATTGTTAAATGTGAATTTTTGAATATGTAACTGTTTCTTTACTTTGCTAACAAAACATGGAATAGTATGGACTATAAATCAGCTTATTTCTTTTACAATTAATAGCTAAATTAAGGTGGACGCGAATTACTACACCGAATTTGTACAACTTCCATTTTGCGTCCACGGTGGGCGCAAACTATACCTATAGTGCATAACAATAGAACATATTGCGTCCACATTGTTTTTCATTACGTAGCAATGAATTGTTTGTTAAAATATGTAATTTAAAATAGATTGTAAATTTTTGACTAAGACTACAAGTTGATAATTTAAATTTTCATTCAAATTAGCAAATTTTTATGCTATTTTTTCATTTTAAAATGGGTATTCTAAGAATGAGACTAGTATCTTTGAGAATGAGAGTCAATAAGTCTGTGGTTAAGAAAATAATATAAACAAAAAAAAATTCAATTCATTAGAAACTAAAAATAGGGTAGGTAGGTAATCTTAATAGAACTGATTATTATTTATTTACATAACGTAACTTTGTTTTTTGTTAATTTTTAGTTCTATTAATGATGAGAAGATAAATATAAATAAGTTTTTCCAGTTTCCTTACAGTGAATTATATTAATAATAATGTTGATTTTAGGGTTCCGAACCTCAAAAGGAAAAACCGGAATCCTTGTAGGATCACTTTGATATCCGTCCGTCTGTATGTCCGTCTGCCGGTCTGTCTTTCTGTCAAGACCCTTTTTCTCAGTAACGCGTGGAGGTATAAACCTGAAATTTATATTGAATACTCAAGTCTACGGTCCCTTAAAGCAGTGAAAAAATCAAACTTATAAGCCAAAGCAATCAAAAGATACAGCCGTTTATGCTGCAAATTTTCGCAAATTTCGACATTCGCAAGGGAATCAAAATCTACAGGGTACTTTACGTGAACACAGACACTTGAAGTTTGGTACGAAGCAACGTCTTATAGCACAAATAAGGGAAACATTGAAAAAATAATCATTTACAGTTAAAACATATGAAAAAAAACAGGTTAATACGGAACCCTCGGTGTGCGTCGTGCGAGTCCCACTCGCATTTGGCCGGTTTTTATTAAATAACTATATTCGTAAATAAATAATTTATTAAAATCTAATTTTTATTTGCATTTATCTGATAAAATATCACCCAATACACTCTTAATTCCTTTTCTAAGCTGGTGGACGCGAACTGGTCCACGGGTGGACGCAAACTGGAATTTTTGGACGCGAACTGGGTAAAACGCCTAATTCTGCTATTTGTCTAGATAAATAAAAACCACATGATATTTCCAACACAATTGAAAGTAAATCTTAAAATAGACTATGTAATGAACACGTTACATAAATTTTGCGTTGAAATTTGTTCTGGAACATTTTTATTTTCTCCTTCAAACTTTCCAACTGCACTAAGTGGACGCGAACAGGCGCAATGACCCTATGACTCTACGGTTTTCATAAAGCTTTCGAAAATTATTGTAGACTATAAACAAGAATCGCATATATGATATTGATGCAACATACGGCGACTGCAAATGAAAATTTACATGCCTTGTATACAGTATAGGACTAAAGATAGAGGTCCAGTCCAGCGGGTCTTGTGTGACTTTTTCTTATTTTCCTTTTATCATGCCGGAGCGGGGAGCCTATAGCTGCGCACACGCTGCTGCTGAGAGAAATTGCTCTGGACTTTAATTGTAGATCAAATGCTTATTTCATACTACGTATTAAACTACTGTTTTTGTACGTACAAGTATGAAAATTTGAATCAGTCTTGTTAATTGCTGTTTATTACAAAGTACATACTTACGTCTTATTTTATCATGTCCATAACAAAATAATGTGAGTAATGTTAAATCGGACCCAAGATCTTAACATCGGAGAGAGTTGTGTGGATTCTTGTGTGAATCATAGAATCGTCTGAGCTTAAATAAGCTCCTTAAATGCTTAATGTGACCTTTTGTTTGCCTCTTAAGGAATGATAGGAATTCATTAAAGTGCTTCTAAATAATGCGGGCCGTATCAATCTTCGATTAGTTATTTAAATTTAAAAATGTGTGTATATACATGTAAGAGCTGGAATACCTACTTGTTGTAATAGTATGTGCATAATATGTGAATGTCTTTGTAGAGTTGATATTATTTATCGTGGATTGGGATCCCAATATGTGCAATGTTTTTAATACTTATAGAAGATAGGATTTATGCGTATATAGTTACGGGATTTATAAACTTTTCAATTTGAAAATTGAAAAAACTTTCATTCTTTAAACCATCAGCACTTAAAATGTCCAGTGACACGTTATAATTATCTATAAATGCAATCCAGCTCCAACAATAAAAAATGAACATTTGAAATAATGGATGTTTAGAATTTATACTTTAGAACAGCATTGAAATTTGAATCGCTCGAGCAATGTACAAGCATAATCCGCTTGTACGTTATACATAAAGCAATTGAGTCCACAGCATTGGAACACTCCAGTTAATTTCACACCACATTAAAATGTGGTAACTGCTCACTAAACGCTTTGTACCAGACCCATTTGAGAGGAAATGTAGTCGAAATGAGTCTGGAGGAATTAAGCAGAATATCATCACCCTTACGCTGTTATGTATATCACTGGATATATTTTTAGTTTTTAGTGATATTGTCAACTTAATTTATTGAAAAAATTCGAAAATTAAATGAGTTACCAAAAAGGTGTTAATTTATCCGTAATTTAATTAACTTTTTTGTATTTTAATTTTGTTTTTTCAATGTAAATTAATACTTGGATACGATTTTAAGTAGCTTTGAAGCTAGGTCAGTAACCGTATTACAGTCTAATACAAGCTCACTCGGTAGTAATCCATAAGCCTGAGCCTAATAAACATAATATTATGTAGTTAGGTAGGTATATTTTCAACAAAATAAGAAGCTTGTATTTTTTGTGCAGGCCGAAATAAAGTTCTCTTAGAATGTAGAGACTGCTCGCTGCATCACCAAATCGATTTTGTCAATAGTTACCTACCACCGTTTTGTTTTATATATTATGTAAAACTACTGTTATGTATGATATAAGTATCCCTCGTTATCTTGATAGTGATGTGATAGTGAACTGGCGGTAGCGCTGCCGCTCTACATATTTCTTTTTTTCCCGCTTCTGTTTGTCACCAAATAGAAAGCCCTCAAAAGCAAAAAGTAGCTGTATTGTTGAATTGTGACAGTTTATTGTCATTGAAGTGTGAATTGTTTGTGACTACGCAAATGTAGGAAGCGCCCACGTGGTGGGGATAAAAAATTTAAACGGAATGGTCACGAGGCTATAAATTTGCATATTTTTGCATGTATTATGTTAAAACTTTAAAGCATAATATGATGTTTATTATGCTATGTATATTTTATTGTATGAATATTTTTGACGAGAATGATTTTCAAACGAATTTTTTTATTTTTTATTTTATTGATTGATAAAAAATTTATAACTACTTAAGTACTGAAGCATATTATACCTCTCTATTCCTTCATTTCTATTATAATTTTATACATGAGATACCTACGTATTGCAAATATAATAATTAATTAGGCATGTAAATACTCCACATATCGTTAATCGTTATCCCTTCTTAATTATAATAAAGTACCAAGAGCATTAATATTAAATTAACCGTGGTTTTACAAATAATATAAATGAATATTGCGACAAATAGATCGATAATTGTGTATTATCTAATCGCGTCCGCTCCGAGCCCAGTATGTAGAACAAAAACCACAAATAAATATATGTTATCACTGACACAGTGCACTCTATCATACAAAATCACGACACTTGCATAATTTGTCGAACTATTCCGATAAACAAGCGTGCGATACGTGCGCGCCCTCTGTCAACCGGCCAACCACTGCGCTGTCAAAAAAGGCGGGAAACACTCCGCTCGAATAAAACTTCAAGACAAGTACCACCAAGTACCTAATATTAAGTAGATTTAATAGTAGTAGCGCTAATTACAAGACAAATGCATATCTAATACCTACAAAAGTATATTGATAAGACGTGCTTATAATATAAAATATTTATGATCTAGAAATATAAGAGATATATTATGCTAAACCGCAATAATAAGTTTTGTTTTTAATTTGGCACGAACTTTATAAATTAACTAGCGGCCCGCCCTGGCTTCGCCCGTGGTACATAATATACAATATAGATGTATGTACTATGTATAAAGTTAATATTAGTATATACTTACTAACTGATACTGATATAGCTCTTGCAGGGCAAGAAGTATAAGGTTTAGCCTGATTCAGAAATAAAATGTTATTAAATACTTGACAACCAGCCATGTGACTGTTTTTGACCTGACGTTAAAATACAAAAAAATAAACCGTTATCAGTGATCTGTGATCGACATTTTGACAGGTCGATGCACTTGAATACGCACTGCATTATTTATCGCTTGCATCCACTCGTCCACTCACTTCAGAAATGGGTATTTTTTAATTATTATATGCAATTAGTAATGAATAGATCTAACGTTTTTTAAAGTATTTCCATGAATTAACACTGTAGTATTTGAAGAAATTACCTGAAGTTTTTTTTAACTCGCAAAATCACACACGCTCTATGCAAATCAAGTTTCAGTTTCAGTCTGGAGTCTCCTTAGCTGCGTAAACTTTTGAAATTATTAAAAAAAAATGCTTTTTATATAATACTATAGGTGACAGGAGGAAACCGAGGGCTGCAATTTGTTTTAAAAACATACATTTTAAATAGTTTTTTACTGAAAATACTCACATCATTGAAATCGTTTAAAACTAATTAAACCTGAATTGTTTTATAATTATAAAATTTACTACTTTAAGCTCGCTCGAGCTTAAAGAGAGATTGTAGAGTTTTGTAAGTAGGAGCGTATTTTTGTATGTTACTTTTACACACAAAATATTTTGCATCAATTGAATTTCGGCGAGTGAGGGTCGTTCTGCGGCAGGTGTCGGCTGCAGCCTTCAGGTAGCAGGTTGTTATTCGGTAAACGTGGGTATAATAACGACAGATGTATCAGTTTATTTAAGTACCTAGCCTGTATCCCGGTTCACGTAATTAGAAAGTTTTCAATTAGACACTTTTAGGAACTTAGGAAGTACCTGAATTAAATTCCTATGTTTTTAATCAGAACTTATAATATGTATTATTTATATTTCTTAAAAAGCTGGGATTTTAAAGTATAATATAACTTTAATTTAGAGCTTTGCGAAAGCTCCTTGCTACAAATGCGTAGGTACTAAACACAGGACCGAAAATGTTTTTATCCCACAGATAATATAATATTATGTACTATATATTACTATGTGTACTATATACTAGTTGATACTAAAGAGAGTCCATCTAAAATAAATATAATAACGAACAAAACTTTAATCGCAAAAACAGCTACTTAATGCAGGTTACGGGGATACCTATTATACTAAAAAAATCTGTTCAAAAATGAAATTGGGATCTCAAAAGTAATTAATCATAGTCATAGAGCAACGATAAAAAATAATATGGTTCGTTTGTTACAGATGTTATCCGGGGGTCAGTGACCCCGGCGGACGGTAATTGATGACAATCGGTTCTATGGCATCGCGTATTTGTAGATACTTAACAATTAAAACTATACTATTCAAAGATATTATTTTTTACATACTATCAACATACCTTTTAGTTTAGATAATTTTGCTAGCTATGCAGCCTGTAATGAGACTCACTAGTGCAAGTATGAAACACTAGTGCACTCATGTGGCACTAGTATTTATTCCAGACAACTCCCAGATGAGGATACCAAACTAGAGCCCACCTTCACCTGGGGATATCTCCGTACACGTGCATTCAAGGAGAAAGTATTTCACCGGTCACACTATAGAAAGACGTAGGTAGGTACCTAGTTTATCGGCAAAAAAAACTTAATGGCTACATTGTTGCTTAATAATTATTTTCTAGTTACATTGTTTTATATGGTTTTATAAATTACTAGTTAAACTTTTATCAGCTATATCTATTATGCTACTCTTTATCGAAATATCCCATTTTATAAGAGTACGTCCGCGTCGGTTATGGAAAAAAAACAGAACCAAGACGGGTCCTCCCCTACCTATATCACGGAATAATCGATTGAGCTATGGGTATGTGAATTATTGATCATACATAATACATAATATTAGGAAGAACAGATCAAGAATATCTCTATCTACCTAACTCTACAAGGTAATTAGTAGGTACCTAATTATCAATGCATTTATTTTTATTCCAAAGAAACAACAAACATTATTAACGAAATAAAGCCTCTGGTTCTCAATGGTAATGTATGGGTCTTGTTTATTATGAGCAAGTATTCTAAATACTCGGTTGTATTACATTGTGATAAGTTGTGAAAGCATCGCATTAGGGATAGGGACGACCTAATGTGCGCACTCGAGACAATTTATATCAATCTAAGAGGCCATAGGCTGCCGGCCCGATACTTCTAATAACTAATAAAGTAACTAATAAAAAGTATGTTGTTATTAGAAATAGAGAAACTGGTGTGGTAAGTGATAACCAAAACAACTAAAATCGAAGTGGACGACCTCTACTAATCGAACGAATCGACGAAATCTACAGAAAAGTAGTATTAAACGATATGATAATATTTTTATAAGTTTCAGGAAGCATCGACGTGACTACAATATTTATAGTTTAATATAACGATTACACATTGTTATATACATTACTAGGTTTCCGCCCGCGGCTTCGCCCGCGCAGTCAAAGAAAAACCCGCATAGTTCCCGTTCCCGTGGGATTTCCGGGATTGCGTCATTTTCCCGGGATAAAAAGTAGCCTATGTCCTTTCTCGGGTATCAAAATATCTCCATACCAAATTTCATGAAAATTGGTTCAGTAGTTTAGGCGTGATTGAGTAACAGACAGACAGACAGAGTTACTTTCGCATTTATAATATTAAGTATGGATTTACACTGTTAATAATTGGTTTTTAATTGTAGTTTAAATTTACGTTTTATTGTTTAGACTAATGGATTAATGTACATATAAGTCAGATTAGAATTAACTGCTTATTGTATTAAATGTGCCTATTTATTTCGCTGTGATTTTAATTTTTAAATGTGGATTAAGCTAAGAGTTATATTTTATATTCCCTCCTGATTTTTATGAATTTAAATTTTTATATTTTAATGAATTTTATTTTTATTGTAGTTTGTAGTTTTTAACTTAAATATGTATTTTTTTCAATTAAGATTTATTTTGTTAATAATCAAAATAGTCATTTTATGTAATAAATCGTATATTTTTTTATTGTCCGTTAACAAGCCGTGGCAACTTGTAATTAAAACAACACTCGGCTATATATTTGTATCTTTTATATCTGTAATCATGTAATGGTGTATGTTTTGTAAGTTGTCCTAAATAATTAATAAATAAATAAATTACCTACGTTAGTGTAACGCAAAAGAAACATTTCTTGTAATTATATTAAGATAGGTATTACAGTAGGTAGACATACTTTTAAAATTCTAATTTATTATCTTTTTCAAACATAATATATTAATAAACCTATGTTGAACCTATGACGTGAACATACTGGGTAATTTTAACTTTCTTGGCATTAAATTCTTTTTATATTCCATTCAAAGATCTAACGATAGTAAATATTACCATGCTGAATTGGCCTATTTTTCAGCTTAGCACACAAAAAAATAAAGCATCTACCGCAAAAAGTCACATCATCATGAGGCATGAGTAAAAATCTCATCGTACTCGGCGATAGGTGAAAAATTGAAAAAAAAAATCATAACTCCGAAAATACGAAAAATCGCATAACATACAATATATACCTCTAAACTCCCAGCTTCAGTATTCGTTCTGTGCGCGATGACAGCGCCCCTAGTGGCCGCAACTATTCAGGACTTGTCATCTGTCAAATCATGTCAACTAGATGATAAGATATTTTTGTGGTATTGATTTTCGACTAGTTTTTCAACGAAATTGAAAAAAATAGTGTAAAAAGTGAGTGTGTATATTATACCTAGCGATTTTCTTCCTCGTGAAAAATATGGATATTATAATACGTACGGGATTTGAATCGATTAAGCATAAAATACATTTCCAACCTCAAACTGAGCAAAAAGGGAAAAAAATTAGTATTAGCACAGCATGTGAGAGAAGTGGAAGAGCTTAGAACGAACGGGAAAAGCTACACGTAGGCGTGATTTCACAGGAAAAAATATTTTCAATTGCTCTAATGTTAAGTAATTTTAGTAGATGTTGTGTTTTTGATTTCATTCCAAATTATTTCTACTTAATGTTCTTTCATTTTTAAAGAAGACGAATTTATAAATAAAACGATATTGATTTAATAATAAGAAACTTTGTTTTGAATTAAAAAAAATGTGTTTTATTTACGATTACTATTATTTATATTATCAAAAATTGAGGGCTGTAAATTGACTAATACACAACATACATGTACAATATTATCGATACAATCAAATAAATTGTGAGGAATTTTATCTAAAATTCGATAAACTCTCAGTCTTTGCATAATTCTTTCCACATGGATTCTAACTCGAGCAATATCATATGTTTGTTGGGTTTCTTCTTTAGTAGTTTCTGGTTCTCTTCACAGCAGCTATCCATTTTTGTCTTTGCTGTAATGTTCACTTTGATGTTGGAAACGAATAAAACTTGCACGAACTGTTTTTCCCATTGTTTTTACAATTTACGACACAGCATGTACTATGACCCATATCGCAAATTTTTACGTTTTTACTTAAAATTATAAAGGAAGTTATGAAAATAAAGCAATTTGACACATGACAGCCCAGAATTAATTCACATTTCTGCCACGTCGTGTGCTACGATCGATTTGCCGTTCCCCACCACCCACTTCGCACATAGCGAATATCACTACTTTTTGGGACACACACTAGAGCACATTAGAGCCATCTATGGTACGTGTAAGGTATGGTAACTTATATTTAGCTGCTGCTGTAACTTATATTAACTGTTTACATAAAATATTAATAGATGGCTCTGTATATCAACTCTATAAACAATAAAAGGTACTCAAAAAATTGCATTTTTCATATAGACATTGTATCTGAGCTAAAAAAACATTTCAGACACGTTTTTTTTACTGTTTTATTATTATAATATTTATAGACAATTTCAAATACAATTAGTGTGAGACCCATTTGTAAAAGTGTCTTCCAATAACGATTTTTGTGGGACTCACCTCCGCCAATACCACAGAGTAAGATATTATTATGTATATAATAATATATAGTTACTACGTAAATAATACGTTAAGCCATAGAATAATAACTAAGTTTTGAAGATAATATTATGTAGAGTCATGCGTAAAAATTCCGTGTTCTATGATAACTCTACTTTTTTCTTGCAATATACATATAAGAAATTTACCTACTAGGTATCTTTTTGATCATGCTAAATAATTTTTTGCATTGATACAAAAAATTGTAAGTAAGTACAAAAATGTCTCTCATTTTTGTGATATTTTAATGGAATAAAAGATTTATTTGCGTTAAGAAGATGAAGAACATCTGAGATGTTAGGTATATTATATACTATATGTATGACTGCAGTCTGCAACAGCTCTTGTATGCTGTGTAGGTGCAACTATTTATAATTAAACTTGGTCTGGTTTTAGGTTTACGCCATCACCGTTGCTCGCAAGAGCTAGTTTTAATTCATACGTATCTCAATATGAAGTGATTGATCACTGCTATGCACAGTTCGCATCCATTGAAAACTGAAGGCTGATTTGACCTGACGAGAATATAGGTGTGAGCGACGTCTCCGGCCGGCACCGCGCTTCGTTTCAGAGCCTACACCACGCACAGGACCGCATTTGTGTTATTTTTTGAGGAATTATCCACAATAATGGTCAATGGAACGGACAGTTAGTTTAGTCTCACTATAAGCGTAAAGTTGTGATTCAACATTGACTTAACTACCTACGCGAAAACTGAAACAGCTACGTGTTTAATGTTGTAAGAGCGGAATGTCGGCCAGCGGCCTACTACCTATCCGAAAAAAGGAGCAACTTTTTAAGAATGTTGTGGTGAGATAATTGAAAATATGAAGTTTTACATACAAAACACAATAAAGACCCTTTGCTATATTCGTCATACTACGGATAATATCGGTCTAAATCCCTCCCTGGCGATGAAGCAAACCCTTCAGGGCAGGGCTGGTGCCTGGCGCGGCAGTGGCCTGCGACCTTCGAACCTCGAGGTGCTTCGCTTATTTGTCCCATATCCTCTCCTTTCCTGAGTTCGGTGCTTACTCCTTGGTGTTTCTTGTGCATTCTTTTCAGTGTTTAGTTAAAATAAAATTTGTAAAAGTAGGTATGTTCGTGTGTAATGGTATGTTTGGGAAAATGAAGTGGTTATAAACAGTTTAAAAATGACCGGAAGATCGGACGCATCGACTTCTACGGATGACGTGTTGAAGGTGCCAATTCTTTATAATATATAAGTAGCATTTATAGTTTACGATTGAATGTTTGTAAACCACACTATGAAATGACTGTACGCTCTATCAAACTTCGTTAGGCAACGCAGTTAGGAATTCTTGATCATGATTAAATTGCAATCACAATTATTAATCTCATGATGATTAAAAAAAATTTTGCTTATGATTTTTTTATCTTGTCTATGCACGAGCATCCTAATATATAATATTATAAATGCGAAAGTTTGTGAGGATGGTTGTATGTTACTCTTTCACACAAATACTACTGAATCGATTACAATGAAATTTGGTATATGTAGCTGAAGACCAAGAATAACTAGTACTTACAATGTTATTGTGGAATAGTATGAAATTTGTGTATTAATTGTTTACTTATTAGCTATATTATTGTTCCAGGGTCGCCCCCTCTGCCTGTTCTACTTCACCCACCCGTTCGGCGTGCTGTCCCCCGAGCCGCCCACCATCACCGCCGCCCCCCCACACATCGCGCGCACCTATATCAACATGGAACCGGCTCCCTTCTGGCCTTCATCAGATGACTATGAAAGTTCCTCTTCTCAGACCTTCACCGCAACTGTCCCAAAAAACATCAATCTTCGAAGCTATATAGATCTCCGAAGGGAATCTATGTCTTCTCTCTTTTCCAACGACATCTGGCTGAGTTCCAGCGACAGCACGCGGTTCGAGAGGCGCATCCCGTACAATAAGCTGCCCCCCTTGCAATTCCCCGCCAGAGAAGCGGCGGTGGAACAGTACAGTCCGGAGGTGTGGCCGAGGAAGTGCTACAACCCCGAGCGGTTCTCGCTGCCCCCCATAGAGCTGCCGGCGGACGACGGGGCGCCGGACACGCCGCCCAAGAAGTGCCGACGCGAGCTGGGCGTGAAGAAAAGGCGAAGATTAAACAGTGTTCGTAAAATGATGACAGGCCTCATGAGGAGAAATGTTAAAGGTACCTATTATTATTCTATTTTAATTCCGTTTAAATTATAACAAACTAAATTATTAAAGATTTTAAGGAAAATAACAAAGCCAAATATTATTATGTCTTCATTAATTTTATAAGTGTGAAAATAATATACTTATAATAAAGTAATTGTGTTACGGTCACAGTACATGCTCCTGAATGAAACTGAAATCCAACTCAGACGTGACTGAAGCTACCTGGCTCTAGTTTGCTCAACTGCTCTCTGCTGACAACGAGTTTTCTATTATTCACGTTCTCGAAAGAATATTATGATTTTATGCAAGCATAAATTGAAATGAAGGCGTAAAGTTGATTTTAAATATTATACAATGTTACACTACTGCGTTCAGAGCAGTAAGTTATTTAATTCTAATTTTATATAAAGCATCTTCTTACGATTTTTTCGAAATTCCCCAACAACAATTTGGGGTTTTCGTATAACATCTATAACTAAGTTACCTTTTCGTCTGCGTATTCAAAAGAAAACCTGCATAGTTCCCGTTCCGTTAAAAACTATTCTACGTGCCAAATTTTATTAAAATCGTTTCAGCAGTTTTTTTTGTGAAGCAGTAAGAAACAAACAAACATACAAACTTTCGCATTTATAATATTAGTAGGATGAGAAGGTATTTAAATCAATTTTGCAACTGGTAGCAGTTTGGGTAGAATAAAACAGTAAAAGCGTATAAATTATTTAATATCTTATGCTCTTATATTTACGGTAACGTCATTCTAAAATTCGCAACGACAAGCAAGAAATAAAACGACACCAATATAAAAACGGCTATACCCAAAAGAAATAGACAGGCGAACAAAATATTGTCATCCAGCACTGCACACACGCACACCGCGGCCGCGACTATCACCAAAATCACCCAGAAGAACACCATGAACCAAATGTACACTTCACAAAGAGAGTCACTTTCGTAAACTCCAGCAAAGATAAGGAGAACGTGCACGGCTGCCAGCAGTACTCCTGAAATGCCGCTGAAATACCGCATTATCTTATTGAGCGACCTGGGCAGGCCTCGCTCTTCGGCTCGCGCCATGCCGTGGCTCGTAAAGCCGTAGAAAAACATTGCAGATAAAAGCAGACCCAATATCCCAACGGTGATCGCTCCGTGCCTTAACGGGACGCAGCAGCAGCAATCCTGCACCTGCGGGCAGTCGTCTAAAATATATCCCATATTTACACTTTTCGATCTTTCAATTCTGATAGTTGTACGCCGTGTGTACGCCCGAAAATGACGTTATGTCATACCTAATGTATTTGTAAAAATAAGGCATGGACTAGAAATGAATACGTTATTTATTTATATGGTTATTTCACTTAATATTTTATACGTTTCTTCTTTTTGTAACCTACATGCAATTTACAATAATGATATAGAATTGTATTATGTTTATTGTATCAACGTTCTCTCAAGGTGAGTATGGATGAAAATAAAATAATAATTATATAAATTCTCTTTAATCAAGTCGCTCATCGCCAACAAAAATTTTATACTTACTAAGACGTAAACGTGTTCATATGGAAACACTATGGAAAGATGTTCCAAATATTTACTAACTACACAGTCAATTTGTTCACATTAATTAATCTGAATTGTCATCACTGTCACTACTGCTGCCGCTCTCCAGCTCGTCCACCTCCGGCACCATCTCCATCTTGACCTCCCGCGCCGGCTCCTCCACGAATGCTATGTCCGGGCTCGTGTATGCTATGGACGAACTCCTGATCTGCTGGATCACCTTCAGTATCTCCACCTTCGCAGTAAGTTTCTCATCGTCAGTCATTTTTTTGAAAGACGTTATGAGAGACATCAGGAAGTGTTTATCTTCGTCTATGTCCTTTTTGGAAGTCGACGGTGCAGGTCTCGCGTCGTGGAGCTTGCGCTTGAGTTTTTTAGGTGTCTTCTTCTCTTTATGCGTGTCGAGGAATTCACTGAGCTTGGGTTCCACCTCCCCCTGCACCTCGCTGGGATGGGATGGCTGGATATGCGGCAGCAGGAACAGCATCTGCTTGAAGTACACGTAGCGTCTCTTCTTGATGGGGTATCCCTCGCGTATCTTCTTCTCGATTTCTACCTGCCGCCTGAAGGTGTCGCGGAGGTTGCGCCATTTCTTGGCCAGATCTGAAACTATAGACGGAACGTTATACGCTTAAACTCTGACTAAGATAATATTACTTGTATAATTATATCCAAATCTATCTTATTGGTCACCATGCAAAATATTGGGCTGGTAGGTACTTATTAACATTCTTCAATATAATATGACATCTTGAAGTAGATATAGTTTTAATTATAGATACTAGCTTTCCGCCCGCGGCTTCGCCCGCGTTTTCAGAGATAACCCCGCATAGTTCCCTTTCCCGTGGGATTTCCGGGATAAAACCTATCCTATCTCTCAAGTTGGATCGAACTGCACATGGTGTGCGAATTTTATTATAATCGGTTAAGTGGTTTAGGAGTCCATTGAGGACAAACATTGTGACACGAGATTTATATATATTAAGATTATAGATATTGGCTAAATAGAATAGTATCATAGATATTGCAATAATACTGTAAAAATATACCAAGAAAATGATAAAGATTATGACTACAAAATAAACATCCTCCAAACGATCCCCACAGGATGGAAAGCTTTCATACTGTTCTGTGAAATGAACTTATGTGACAAGGTATTTTAATAAAAATTCAAATTCAAGGTTTCAGTCGTCAAAGATTATAATCTTAAGAACATTAATTATGCTACATTGCATTGCATTATATAAAATAACTAGCGGTTCGCCCCGGCTTCGCCCGTGGTACCTACATATTGTTTACTTTTTTTTCATCCCATCCCATTTCACCCTATCTCTCAAGTTGGATCGAACTGCACATGGTGTGCGAATTTTATTATAATCGGTTAAGTGGTTTAGGAGTCCATTGAGGACAAACATTGTGACACGAGATTTATATATAGGTATATTAAGATAAATCAATATAATAGTATATACATGTAGCTGCGGGCAATGCACATTAAAATAAAATAAAAGTTTGGGAGGAGGAAATTCATAATATTAATATTCATATTATTCACATCAAGACTCAAGAGTAAAGCACGTAAACGGACCTATTGTGTATATTATATACTATGTCCTATGTGTGTACCTATATACAGGGTGTAATCGTTAAGTGTGCACAGGCGATTATTCCGTAATTATTGCAGGTATCAAAAAACTTTAAACTGATATCGAAAGTACTTAACCTAATGAGTAAAATGACAATAATAACTTTTTACAAATATAACGAGAGATATCTAAAAAATTAACTTGAAACACGCCCATACATTTAGTATGAAATATGAATATCCCATGTACATTTAATATGAAAGGTTTCAGTTATTTTTTATTTTTTGGTTTTTTACTTTTAACTAGCAATGCCCTGCGGTTTCACCCGCATAGATAGCGATATCGTGACAGTGAAAAGTCTACTATAGGTCGGACTATAGGTTTAATTTTTAATCACATGAAAATCACCTTCACCCCGTCCCGCAGTACACCTGCTCATTGTATTAAACAGTATACCTACTATTTTCTGTAGATTGACACTTTTAAAAATTCGTTATATCTTTTGAATGGAATATCCAATTTTTTTAATTTAAAAAGTATTTTGCTGGTATTGAAACAGTCTATAATAAAACATCATTTAATGGGATAATGATTAATATATGTGTATGGATAACATGGTTTGATTACTGTCGGCACTTCTATTTACTTTGAAAACGTAATAAAGTTGTTGTAGTAACATAACTACTGAAGATGGACATATGGTATCGCGGACTTTCTTGTAGATATTGATCCATTCTGTAGATATTGATCCATTCTATAATACCGTAGAACATTTTTTTGTTCTATCTTCAATAGATTCCGCAGCGCACGCGATGACAGAATTTTTATTAAGGATTTTTTTACACCTTGGGTTACATTATTGCATTTTTGGTAAGGATCTCTAATTATTTTGAAAATGCAATATAGCCTATGTTGCTCAGTGAAGATGCAGCTTTCTAATGGTGAAAGAATTTTTGAAATCGGTCCAGTAGTTTATGCGTGAAAACCATACATACATACATACATACATAATTACATAATTACAAACCTTTCCTCTTTATAATATTATTATAGTATAGATTAATTCGCTAATTTTAAGGAAAGTTCATTTAGAAACTGTAAATAGAGCTCCTCATTGTATTGCAAAATGAGGACGTCACTTCGAAAATCCGCTTTGAATACAAAATGTATGGGAAATAAAATGTATGGGAGTGTTTCAAGTTAATTTTTAAGATATTTCTGGTTATATTTTTAAAAAGTTATTATTGTCATTTTACTCATTAGGTTAAGTACTTTCGATATCAGTTTAAAGTATTTTGATATCTGCAATAGTTACGGAATAATCGCCTGTGCACACTTAACGATTACACCCTGTATATTTATTGCTCCTTTATTGCTTCTATAGATTAATTTCAATTAGCTACCAATCAGCACAGCAAAATTAATTTTTAAAATAAAATTAGTTTTGAAAACACGCCTTGTTAAGATAACTAATGAAATTATTATATTGTCACCGATCCTTGATAACTGCACAAAGTTTGAATTAAATCTGAACGTTTTAAACGTTCATATTTCATGGGTCAAAATCGAGTTTAAAGGAGTCAGTTATATTTTCATTACAAACTTATAAAAATACAGGTGAAGATATAAAAAGCACGTTAAAAAACAATCACTTAATTACAATGAGATGTTAGTGATAAGGATCCATAATCTAAATCGGGTGATAGGTATTTTTAACTAAGACACTGTTACGAGATTTTCAGATTTTCTTAATAGCACATATTATTGCCTCTTTATCAAATCGGTTTAATAGTTCACATATTATGTAATTAAAATAATTATTAAAATTAAACCATTAGTAAGGTAACCCAAAAAAATATCTTAGTTCTTTATAGTGAAACAAAAATTTTAAAGCAGGTAACATATTTTATATTATTGTTACAGCTAGAAAAAAAAAAAAACAAAATTAAATTCGCTTAGCAATAACCGTCGCGGTTCGATCACAAATGAAATATATCACTGAAAACTGTTACATAATATCTAAACTTAAACTAAAATATGCACGCTAAATATTATCTATGGTACATAAATTGGTAACACTGAAACACACATACCGACAGTTAATTTAAAAATAAACACTACAAGGTTAGCGCAGATTAAATATTGAAAAAAAAGTAATTGTCAAATGTCAAACACAATACCACAGATAATATTTAGTATGTAACTGAGAAAAGAATAGTTACGCACCCAGATAGTAAACATCTTGAGGGTCACAGACGAATACCGACCCGTGAATGTTGTTTGTGTGTCGAAATCCAACTTATATAGAGATCTGGTTCTCATCTCAAGTACAAGGTCATGAGGAACCGGTAACGAAAGCTCTCGCCGTTAAAATGCAACGAAATAAGTGACATCTATTATCTAACACTGTGCTTTAGGCAATTACGCATTGGAGATTATTTCGTTATGTTATATCTTTGCATTTTTGATAGGTTAGAAGTTAGACATTTTAGACAGGACCATAACAGGCTTTACATTGTTATTGATAAAATGTAGTATGGACGATTAAAGTTTTGGAATCTTTGAAATTTTATAGAAATAATAAAATAAGTTAATAACTTAATAATTACTTAATATAAGAAACTAGCTGCGCTCCGCGGTTTCACCCGCGTAGCTCCGCTCCTGTTGGTCTTAGCGTGATGATATATATAGCTTATAGCCTTCCTCGATGAATGGGCTGTCTAACACCGAAAGAATTTTTCAAAACGGACCAGTAGTTCCTGAGAATAGCGCGTTCAAACAAACAAACAAACATACAAACAAACAAACTCTTCAGCTTTATAATATTAATACATATAGATTTGAAAATATTTATCAATAGTAATTTTTAAAGATAATAAAAAAAAAAAAAATGATATTTTATTATTGGGTATTAAAGTTAATCTTCGTAATACCACATAGGCTGAGTTAGACCAAACATCTGTGTGAAATGTTAAAGAGATTTTAAAATATTCTTTCGATAAAAAAAGGAATATTCTGTATATTCATCAAGGTGACTTCTTCGCATTTGTTTTAACTCATAATATGATGTACTTATTGATCTTAGTCCAAATACTTATTGATCTTATTTGAACGTGGAACACGGAACATTTTTTTTAAGTGCTTATTATTTTTGAGGATTTTTAAAATAGGATATATTTTATAGACTTGAGATGAAAATAATATTTGCACAAAATATTTCTAAATATTTTAAAGCACTTGGTGTGACTATAGATTATATTATACATATATTTTGAAAAAAAGAGGTATTCGAAATGATATTTGAGTTTTAAGTTAACTCTCACGCATATGACGTAATTTTTAGATCATGAATGTAGGTACAGTTTCTGACCGTTACATATAGAAATAAAAGACATGCATAATACAATACTTTTCTGTCCTAATGCCTTATTTTTTGGTGATCCACATCCTAATCCGTTTATCAAATAAATGAAACAAAAGTGCACAAAAAGAGCTGCTTTATGGCTCTCTAATAAGCCACCTCTTCTACGTAACCTTAGAGTGATTTCCTATGACCGCTTGCGGGGATGGGGCATATACAGGGTCTCACCGTCCGCTTCGGTATACTAAGCTCAAAGGAGGTTATAGTTTTGCATACGCTGAATACGTTACAATACTAATAAAATTCCAGACGCATTTTTTTTCAAATAGATGAATTCTTAAAACTCTATGTGTACACCCCTAATAAGCAACCCGCCCAACTTTGCCACCAGCACGTGAGCTATCGTTTAAGATTATGTTTTCATAGACAAAATGCTCACATTAGCGAAGCGGTAGGTATATGGCGGCTGCGCGAAGCTATAGAAGAAAACATGGATTTTATTTTAAAAAGGAGAATGACCACGGGTGGTATCGGTAAAATTTTAGTTGTGCCACGTATTCGTGATATTGTTAATTCCTATTTGTATTTATAATGATCATGTGTATCACTATTAAGTCTTAATTATACCGGATTAATTTAAATAATAGTAAAAGTTTGTGTTTTGAAACATGTATGACCACGTATGGAATCGGTAAAATACTAGTTGTGTCACGTGTTCGTGATATTGTTAATTGCTATTTGTATTTATAACTTAGATCATTAAGTAAGTAAGATTTATAATGATCATATTTATCACTATTAAGACGACTTAATAAAAAAATATATAGGTATATATATATGTTTGTTTTACATCATCGTTTTGTAGTTGATTTAATTACGAAATTATACCGAATAAATAGAAATAAAAGTAAAAGTTTTTGTTTTGACACATATGTATATCTATCTCTCTTGCAAGCGTCCTGCGTCATAATATGACGCAACATTCATTTCAAATAAAACATATTATGTTTTATTTGAAATGAATGTTGAATGAATGTGTTCGACGCATTGTTCGACGTTATTTATTTTGAAATAATGTTTATTACGATTTACTTTTCACATTTGTCTTGTAAATTAAAATATTACCTATGTAATAAATGTAAAACTTAACGTTCATCGTTAGTTTAAACTCGATAAAGTATTTTTTTTAAGTGTCGAATAAAACTATTGTTTTATTTTTATTGTCGCGAACTGCGGCTTATTATAACATCAAGCTTTAAATTGAGCTATATTTCATCTTGACACAATCAGCCTTACTTATAAAAACTGACTGATCTGTTGCTTAAACACCTCTCAGTTAAATAACTCTCAAATCCTTTAATCAATGGTTCAAATAATCATACTTATAAACCTGTCTCAGCAGTCTCTCAACTAAGTAACGTCAAAATATTTTTTCTAGTAACATTATTAAAATAAAACCCGCTATTCACGTAAAATTTGACTAAAATTGTAAGAAAATTGTATGGTATGGGAGCTACCAACGTTTTAAAAAAAGTCATTTTAGTATAGTTGGGTTTTTGATATGCTGTTTCTCTTGCTATTTCGGGTAGATTCCGGGCAGTCTGGCTGGCTGTAGTGGTTGCGTTTATTAGTGCGCATCTTATCTGCACAGGAAGATATACTTAACTTTAGTCATTTTTTAACGCGTAATTTTTAATCTTTTGCCTTAAGATAGATCCATCAGACATAATTTTTTTATTGCAAGACGTTTTATTCGTTGTTAAATGGGTGCCATACGCAATTTTTTATTTAAAATAATTAAAATGTCATCGAAATAAGTGAAATTACATCAACATGAGTCCGCTTAAAAGATAAGTAACTAATAACTTTATTACTTATAATATTATATTATCCTTTTTTAATACTTATATTAAATAATTAGTAAACTAATATTTTTAATAGATGCTTTCATATTTATTACACTTTTGGGTATTAATATGAATTTGATGATATGTATTTGGTTTTTATCAAGTTTACATTTAACGTCCTATTTGAGGTTCGTTGGGAAAAGGAGGCACCATGGTAGATTGTTGCAAAAAAATTGTAAATAGTAAAATGAATATTATATATATAGTATAAGTAACACAGTGATTACTTATCCTTCACGGGGACTCATGTTGATGAAATTTCACTTATTTCGATGATATTTTAATTATTTTGAAATAAAAATTGCGTCTGGCACCTATTTAACAACGAAAAAAACGTCTTGCAATAAAAAATGTATGTCTGATGGATCTATCTAAAGGCAAAAAATTAAAAATTACGCGTTAAAAAATGACTTTAAATTAAGGTTATTTTCCTGTGCAGATAAGATGTGCACTAATAAACGCAACCACTGCGGCCAGCCAGACAGCCCGGACTATAACCGAAATAGCAAGAGGAACAGCATATCAAAGAACCAACTATACTAAAATTCTCTCTTGTCAACGTTGCTACCTCTTATACGAGTACTTTATGGCAAATGTAAATGGTAGACTTTATTATGTATGACGTTTATCTGCCAAGAAACTTTCAAGTATTTGTTGTTATGTAGGAATAGCAATTTCCTGTGCTTATTGTACAGTTGTGATTTATGTAAAATTATGTTTAATGTTTTTCTTATTTCTATAGTGAAAAATCAATTAACTGTGAAAATGAGCATCAATAATTATTATTCCTCTTAAAGCAGAGAAGAACTTATAAAGCAACAACAAGAGTTGATGAAAAAAGGCTCTAAATATATTCTTTAGAAGAGGAATATTATTAGAAAAGAATAATAAAATTAGAAAAATTTGGAAAGACTGTTTAATTATAAAAATAAAATTCAATATAAATGACTGTGTTTATATTTTCCCTTCATTTTCGCCTTCATCTTCTACATTATTAGGGACAGTTGGATTTGTTAATTGATTTTCAATGCCTGTAGGATCTAGAAAGGAACAAAATTAAGAATTAAAATATAAATATAATTTATGTATTGGCATTACTAAATATTATACTTTGTTTACATAAGAAAGTAGTTTGCATAAATACCTTGATTCAAAATAGACTCATTAATTAGTAGGTATTGTTAAATTGTGCAAAACTGCAAAAGCAATAATCTTGGTCTTGATCACGTGGAGAGATCCTCGCATCGTTTCATTGAGAATGCGGAATCTTTGCTTCCACACCCCAAAGTAACGCTCGACAGTATTCTTCTTCGTTCAGGTCCAGAGGATTCACATTCTCTGTTTATAAACTTTTTTTTGATGCCTACGAATTCTAAAATCACGAAGCTCCTGCACATCATTCGTAAAATCGTTGATTTTATTGATTACTATAATACTCTGGCAACTACAAAACGTCGAATTTATGACAATATATCCGCCATGATGTCTCTCAAATAGATTTAAAACACGGTCAGACGTTGCTTAAATTTTGACATTATTTAACAGTTGCTAAAACACTTCTCAACGCTGAATTGGGTTTATAAGTGAAAAAAACGTTGATCAACAGCTAAGGCTGAATAAGTTTGATTACGATACCAAGTGCCATAGTCACTTGGGCAATCTCCTTTAGCAACAATTTTTTGACGTTTTTTTGTTGTTTAAGTATTTTTAACGTGATCAGTATAATATGCAAAACTACAATAACACAATAACAATTACAAGGTTACAAGTCCCTTCGCGCTAAGTATACCGATAGTGGGACACCCTGTATATAATGCAGTCTGTATACTGATTACTGACCGACTTATTTACGATCCTGCCAGACTAATATTTTTTTTGTCCCCTCTGGGATTCGAACCCAGAACCCCTTGGTTCCACTTATTCCAATAACATCAAATAATACAAAGGGTATGTATTGTATATTATTTTGAAACTTTTTTTACTACATTTGTGATCTTGTATGGATATCAAAAATCCACACCTTAATTATTACCCCTAAGTAATTTAGTTAACCAACTTCATAATTCATGTATATAAAATATATAACACACTAAATGAGTTTTAAAGCTTATAAACACCTCTTCGGTTCTAAACTAATATGTTATTAATAGTCATTATGTTAATAAAAAAAAAACGATATTCCCCGCCAATGGCTGTCAGAAAATGTTATGGCCCGAAATGTTTTAATTTCAAATTAACCAAATAATTATCATGGTAACGCGAACAATCCTTGGCATGAATCCTGCTATTGATGTAAAAAACTATAAACATGTTAAAAAACACTACAAACTAAAAAATAAAAATATATAGGTATATATATATATATATATATATATATATATATGTTTGTTTTACATCATCGTTTTGTAGTTGATTAAATTCTTTCTGATATAAAATAAATGACGTCATTTTTTGCGGATTTGCAAAGATATCAAAATATATAAGTTACAAGTTGGTTACAAATATGAAGTCATCGTTAATTCCCTATATTAGTTAATTATAATATTCTACGCGCTGGAAATGATAAAATTGGGTTTTTAATAATGCAAATCCAAATTTTCAATGTCGTTCTAATTTTTTTTGTATTGAATCGAATACTCTAGAGTCCAGTGTATTAATTTGTCCTGTAATTCAATAATAGTCAGTAAACGAGGCCGAGAGAATATTAAGAAATATTTGTATACTTTATTAAATATTATGTTTAATCCGGCCAATGACCTTTGATGATAAATAATTAATTAACAAAATATGTTATCGATTTTCAATAATATGTTATTCTATGGATTTACAGAAGAAATCCTATACTTGTTCGTACGAATTATATTGAAATTATATTATCATATTGTAATCTGTTCATTCGATTTTATATACTGTGATGATCTATCTAGTCTCTAGTTAATCTGCTTATTAATAGAGAATACATGGATCCCGGTATAGAACGACCTTCACCCAGCTGGTTAAGGGATGAAAAGTATTTTATTTCTAATTGAATATAACTTGCAACATTGCAAACCATATTTTCAGACCGGAATGTGCTTATTAACAATTTAAAAATCGTAAATTTTAAATTATTATAATTAACAATTTAAAAATTGTACATTTTAAATTGTTATTAATCTATACATATAATAATTGTAAATACAATCTGGAGTCGGGACTTAAATTGTATGTAACTCCAAAATCAATATTTATTCATAAATCAAAACCGGGGATTTATCAATTAACTTAACACGTTCACTGCGGCACCTAAAATGCCAAACTTACCGTTGTTGCGGCATGTCTTCCATACTTCACATCGGCAAGTTCACCACTGTGCGTCATGAGCCATTTTTATCACATCGCACCTTCTGACTTTGAAGGTTAATAATTTCATGAAATTTCAAGATATTTCAAAAATTTTTTTTTCAGATAATAGTATATATAGTCTAGTATATACCGCATAAATAGCTTTTAGTTTGACCTAATAGTTTAAAAGATATGAGGGAAAATGTAAACCCCTGATTTTGTGAAAAATTATTTGCCATCCCGCACTGCGTTGATACGGCATGTTTACAGTAATAGCGATGGGAAACACTGTAAAACAAAACATCGATATCGATATAAATCAATTTTGTATATTTCAGTCTGTTTGTTAACAGATAACGAGATCGTCGATACAAAAAAAAAAACACTTATAAAACAAGGTACTTGATAGAGTACTATCAGGAAATTTTTCAGTAACTTTTGTTTTAATTTGTTAAGTAACTTTTGTTTTAATGTTTTATATTATTTTCACAACTGTCATCACATATTTTTTGCATTTATGCTACGAAATAAAAGAAAGTAAAAAAACTAAAGCCTTTATGGTATCATTGTCATTTAAAAATTTGATAACGACGCGTGGGGTCCTGGTGCATCACTATGCGAGACTGACACGCGGCGCGCTCGCAGTACAGTGCGGCATGAGGTGCTTGTCCATGGCAAAATATTTGACATGCCGCACACAAAAGAAACGGTTTCTTTTCTATGCGTGTGTCCAACGATTTTTAAACGAAATTGAGTCCTACCTCAAACTGTGATCACAAAAATATATTTGTCTCTTTTCTAGTCATTGATTAACATATAAAAAACCTCGCCGCACCACGGTGAAAACTGCGATTTTGGGCGCCGCACTGTGGTGTAGTCGCTGATGGCCCGATACTGGACATGCCGCAGTGAACGTGTTAAATTACAGTAATTATAGATGTTATTTTGTTACTTTTTTCATTCACTCCGCACCTAGCTATTGACCCTGAGACACGCTCGTTATGGCAGAAGCTTTTTGTTCTTTATAAATGTCGGTGAAACGATTCGCTTATAATTTATATTCGCATAATATGACACGCGTAATACGCAACTGTTAATATCCTCACGGAATATAATTAATTTCTGTTAACTTTTTGCTGATCGCATGTGAATTTACGAGTAGAACTAGTATAGGTCAAAGGTGCATATCAGTTATTTCGAACTTTGACTCTGTGTTTGATGGTTATAAATTATCTTGCGGGTCCCAGATGGATAAAATAGGAGAATTCTCTCCTATTAAATTATATATATTAAGATTTAAGGGGTTGTTTTTTTTTATTACCTATTACATTATTTTCATTGGTTTTAGGAACTTACAGATAATTCTGAATGAGCAATAAGCTAAGTTTGTTTTAAACCGACATAAATATATAATAAATTAATGCACTAAATGGACCTTCCATATATAAAACAGTTTACAGATCCTTGTTGCATCGTTGTAAAGTGTCTACATTGCATCGCTCGTAGCGATTCGATCTAATTTATCATTGTACTGTCCAAACTAATCTACCGATTGGGTTGACATTTAGCATGCAAATACCCACTATAATACTGGCACCCAGGCTAAGAAAGGATTTTGATAATTTCTATCCCCAAGTGAATGAAAGGGGATGAAAATTTATTTTGTCCACGCGGGCGAAGCTGCGGGCAACAGCTAGTTGTTTAAAAATATATGGAAAATCTTATCTATACTAATATACTAATAATATAATAAAGCTGAAGAGTTTGTTTGTTTGTTTGAACGCGCTAATCTCAGGAACTACTGGTCCGATTTGAAAAATTCTTTCGATGTTAGATAGCCCATTTATCGAGGAAGGCTTTATGCTATATTACATCATCACGCTAAGACCAACAGGACCGGAGCGACGCGGGTGAAACAACGGGGCGCGGCTAGTATATCTTTTTCGGTTTTAGAGTTAAAATAATATGTTTATGTAGTATATATAAAAATTCAAACAAGTTTAACTTTTTACTTTATTCTCGAAAGAGAAGTGAGTTCGAAAAATAGTAATTCTATATTATGGATATTAGGACAAACCGAAAAAATCTGAGAAACAAGGAATGGAGCAGTATTAGTGATCGGTCTGCGGCAAATATTTGTGAAGCAAACTATATTAATAATATTTCTTATTCGCGGGTTTTTTTTTGTTGTCCAGTCCAAGTATACAGATACAGATGCGGTGTGAGATTGACTCATTAATTTGTTTTCAATATAGGTGTATATTTTATTATTAATATAAATGTTCTTAAAAAGTATGCGAAACGGGAGTGCCAATTAGTATTGGGACAGTAAATATAACGAGGAAATATAATGGATTTTTTATAATGTTGTACCTACTTTCATGATTTCATTTTATGAAATAATCATTATGTTGATCATCATCAGTCTGTCTATTTGTATAACTATTAGCTTATTATGATGTTTATAGTTCTGCAGTGATTTATATTTCTCAAACAGACCCGCACGAATATATTCAACCGTCCGACTCGCACTTGGCCGGTTCTTATTTTCATTGCAAAACCTACACATAAATGACTTTAAAAGCATATCTAAGAATGAAACATAATCTAATATTTTTATGGAAGTGCAAAAGAAATAAAAATATCAAGACGCTTCCTTTGAAGGTCCGGTTTTTTATAGCTTGTTTTAATTAATTATCTATCTTTTAATTATCTATCTATATATATAAAAATGAAACCCATTTTCCTTGGTCACGGGATGCCGTGACCCGTTCACGCGTGATGACGCGTGAACGGGTGGACCGATTTCGATAATTCTTTTTTATTATATTCCTTGAAGTATGAGGATGGTTCTTACGTAGAGAAAACGTAAATATTATGTACCACGGGCGAAGCCGGGGCGGACCGCTAGTAAGTTTATATTTTCTAGTATCAATGCATATTTTTTTTAATATTATTTTATAGTTGAATCAGACATAAATTATATAAACTATACACACTTAACGGGAATGAATGGGCTTAAGTTGTTTAAACGTCTGTCTGTCTGTCAGTTACCCTTTCCCGTAAGAAATTCCTCACAATCTTTCGCATTTATAACATGAGTAGGACGGAAAATGCACTAATTTTTAAGGTCAATGTATTTATAAGATATAACTATCCGGCGGCATCTTGGAATTATAATTACTTCTTCCACTTTATAATAAAAATAAAAAACTAAAGGTGAAGCGATCACTCTTAGATAATAAACAGTCTCGAATTCTAATGTATTCAGATACCAAAATCGTCAACCTACTCCATGAGGTGTCGGTATTGCCATGACGTGACCTTGATATCTTACTCTCAACCGCCTAAAGAAGTTCAAAAACAATTTACATATAAGTAATTGGTTCAAATGTTCTGTAGATATATATTAAATATACGAAATGGTCTGTTCGTATATTTAATATATATCTACAGATAAAAGAAATTTTTACTAAAAAGAAAAAAACTAAGGACCTTTCAAATATAAAGTTATTACAGATATATTTATAGAATTTAATTTAACTTCGTAATTAAAATGTAACTGCATATAAAATCTATCATAGATTAAATAGTCCAACAACGACGATTATTTTTCAGTTCTTTCTAATATATTTCTAACTAGCTGTGTCCCGCGGTTTTACTCGCAGTGCTCTGCTCCTGTTGGTCTTAGCGTGATGATATATAGTCTATAACCTTCCTCGATAAAGGGGCTATCTAACACCAAAATAATTTTTCAAATCGGACCAGTAGTTCCTGAGATAAGCGGGTTCAAACCTTAGGTTCAAACAAACAAACTTTTCAGCTTTATAATATTAGTATATATTGGTATAGATTAAATATTATCTAATACGACAAAATTCGAATGATAGCCTGGGGTCCTTTGAATGACTCAGCGACCCCTGTTAAAGCGTTGCGACGGAACACAGTGGGGTTTTCGACATTGCCCACGTAACCCACGGTCCTTCCCCGGGGGTCATGGGCATCTATGCAAGATTTCCTTACGAAAAAATCATTTGAATATCTTCAATGCACAGACATCATACACCAACGCTTTATAATATTATAATCAATCACGTGGAGAATATCACATAGGCTTGATAATACTAGTAAATCAAATATGAGGTCATTAACCTTTATGCGTGTATACCTACATTAGTTAAATAGTTGAGAAGCTGCAGTCGTTAGATGGGTTTGGGTGTCAAGAGTAATAATTTATTCTATATACATATATGTGTATTTTTATAACCGACGGATTTTTAAATTAATTATTCATATTATGTTTCCAAATAGTTCTCAAAACAAAAACAAAAACACTTTGGTAATTAAATAATTACTTTTTGCATTTTGACGGTAACTATCGTAATGATAAATAATAATTATTACTATAGTAATTATTACTATAGTAAAAACGCACTAAATGATGAAATTATGGTATTCCGATATTATCACCGATTCTAGATAAAAATTGAATTAAGTCTGTTCATAAATGAACAGATTCAATTCAATTTTTGTACGCTTTTTATTTTTTATTATTTTACACTTACGCTTTAAAAAGTGGATCAAAATCAAGTCTAAAGGAGTAGGCTTTATAAAAACATACAGGTGAAGCTTTTATAAAAGCTTGTTAAAAAGTACGTGCCATACCTGAGCAAATAAATTAGTACAATTCGCCTTCTATGCCTTCGGGACTAAGTAAAAAGATATTAATTGAATGTTTATTTGTTTTTACTATTTTCATATCTTATTACATAATATAATCTCCAAGCTTTAGAAAACACGTGCCACTTTTTACTGAAATAATGGTCCAATTTTGGTGTGAAGATTATTCATTACGTTTTCATTTTGATTACTAGCTGTGCCGCGCGGTTGCACCTGCGAGCGAATCTGGGGGGATAAGTAAGTATTTATATAGCTTATGTGTCATTATTTGATTGAGCATTATCAAAATCCGTTTAGTGGTGAGTTCCCGTGAAAGTGTAACAAATATAAATATATCAATCCTTTCAAACTATCGCATAATTACGATATAAGTAGGATTTTGATGTCGAGTGAAGGCGATTTATAGATTTAACCTTTAGAGGGAGAGAGGTTCATTTGTCATGATAGTGAATTTCTTTACCCCATGAAAAAATCCTGTGACGTCTTCAAAAAAGCAAGCATTGAATTCTTTCAAACATTTGCTTTTAAAAGATTTGGACAAAACAAATTTAAAACTTTTAAGAATTCATGAGGTGCATCTTTTAACAAATCACTTATAAAAATGTCTAATAATATACTTATCTATTATTTAAATACACACGGAAGTCTTGTATATGCAAGCATTTTATCTAATAGAGTGCAAAAAAAAGGTGACCCCATATTTTAGTGCAAAATATTTCTTGTGCTTGCTTAATTAGTTTTATATTATCAACTTGTTTTATATTTATTATTTTGCTTTTCTTTATAATGTTTGTTTAAAGCATATTTCCTCGTTTCAAAATAATACAGAATTTTCAAAGATAAATGGGATAAAATATGTACTTATACTTATATATTTACTTAAATATATATCTTTCATATTATACATATTGGTCATAATATATAGCTTTTTTATTATTATAAACTTATATGATAAGAATATTTCTATGTGGACTCATAAAGTATAAAGAAAATATATATACGCTACGGAAGTCTACGAACCCATAGAGTCGTTTTTAGGACGCCTAAGGTTTCGATGTGACATTAATATAATATCAAATTACGTGATTCTTTATAAATAATATGTATATATATGTATATATATCTAAGAAATAATACCAGAAACGTTATATTAATTAATGTTTTATTTAAGGTAATTTAGTTTTTCTTTTAAAATTTCAAAGACCAGAAATTCAAGTATTAAAAAGTCTATACCTTGACAAGAACACCATTCTTAAATAGTTTATATTTTTGTGAGATTGTAGTATGTAAATATATTAAACTGCTTTGCCCTCTATATACATAAAATACGTCATTCTTGAAAATATTTTGTGCCCTTGACTCGAATGTTGAACTTATTAAAAGTTATGTCGATGTCTATGTTTGATTATTGCTTTGAAAAATTATTATTCTCTATTCTAATCAATCTGTAAAGTGTGATGAGTAATTGATCCCTTCTTAAACGATTTTTATTATTATGAAATATATCAACCATTGAATGTATAAAAAAAATATTAAAGAATAATATCGATTTTGTAATTCTCGTTTTATCCTTATTATACATGTAAATTACCAACTTATATCCTACCCGGATGATTCGTTGATAATCCTAAAGTATGACAAATCTCTAATAAATATCATAATAATAAAAAATATGTTATCTTGACCGCATTTTGGCGGTCAAACGGAAGCTATGAAATGCACCTGTTAAGGCGCTTGCTCATTCTTTTCAACACAATAAAAATAAACATAGCAGCACAGAATACATAATAGTAGCTAAACGCTACAGAACGGACACTCTCCGCCTCCCGCCAAAATTAAACACTTACCTCACCCCGCACGATCAGTCTAAAAATGGTCCACATTTTTCTACAGGGACGATACGCAACGAAGATTGACAACATTAATCAAATTGACTTAAAGAAATTTTATTATTTTAGATTTGTGATTATCGTTTTTCGTAGAAAATGGTTAGATATTGTGCTGTTTACGGATGTATTTCATCAGAAAAACGCGAATTTTTTTTTACGCTAGTCAAAAATGTGCCAACCATAAAGCGTTAACACACACATTTGCAGTCCCTACAGTGTGACTGTCAAAACGATAATTTTGTATGGAGTGTCCGGGGTGTGATAGCAGTCAAATGGTAAAGTTGAACATTATCAGATCTATTATAATGTCTGTTGATTTCATTAACATTGATGTTTTTTTACTAAATTGATCAAGTTTTATAGTTTTAGTCTGGACCAATTTCATGCAACAGGTAAGAACAGTAATTTTTGACTAATAATGTACACAATATTGCATGTTCATTTATAATTTTTATTCTTTAAAATTATAAGAAATGAAAATATCAATCAATCGGAATTTCCCCAACTCATAATTATCCATTTTGAGATCTAAATGAAACGATTGTTAAAATAATGCGAATATATGATAATTATATAGCCCCGGCGTTTATTTTATTATTATTAGAGCATCTAATAATTATTGGCAGCTCATTTGGATATCAAGTTCGACTCTTATAATAGAGTTGGTATTATTTTTATTGTCAATTTGTGTTGAATATATTATGTCTGTTAATTACTAAAAGAAAAAAAAAATGTTACGCAATATTAGATAAAACCAGGCTCTTAAAAAATATGTACACTTTACATGTGTAAATGATACTAATGATATAAATAAACATAGCATCAGTTTAGGCCAATTAGCTACAATTCCGCCATGTTGGCAAGAGCTAATTCAAAAACCAAATTCAAAATTTTGACATGATGGCTAATATTATATAATACTAGCTTTACGCCCGCGGCTTCGCCCGCGTTTTCAAATAAAAACCCGCGTAGTTCCCGTTCCCTTGGGATTTCCGGGATCGAACCTATTCTATGTGTTAATCCAAGTTACCCTCTATATATGTGCTAAATTTCATTGTAATCGGTTCGGTATTTGCGTGAAAGAGTAACAAAAACACACACATCCCCACAAACTTTCGCATTTATAATATTACTAGCGGTCCGCCCCGGCTTCGCCCGTGGTACCTACATGTTTACGTTTTTTTTTTCATAAAAACTATCCTATCTCTCAAGTTGGATCGAACTGCACATGGTGTGCGAATTTTATTATAATCGGTTAAGTGGTTTAGGAGTCCATTGAGGACAAACATTGTGACACGAGAATTATATATATTAGAAGATAGGCATATATATATTATACTTTTGCACACTCATCTAGTCTAGTAGCACAATCTATAATACTATCTAATATCTATCTAATAGTCATGAACTTTTCATTAAGTTGGACGCCTTCAACTAATGTGTGACACAGAGTCTCTGAGGGCGGATTTCCGCCTTCAAGCGAAGGCGATCCGATTTACATCCACGCACAACTTACGTTCTATACCTGTAGATATAAATAATTTTATAGAAATAAAATTGTAAAGTTTGTTGATAATTCATTATTTTAAATTAAACGAAAATACTTCCAATCATTCTATAGACGTGACTTCTAAATTATATTCTTCCTTAGATACAATTTTATAGAGTTTGAAATAAAATCTCCTATTTATATTCCCTCAGTTAGGTTTTCGTTTCAAGAAATAACTTATTGTATAGTCGATTATTGATAAATAATAAAACCAGTCCTAAACTTGAAATTAACCCATACTTACTTAATTTGGCAAACGACATTTTTAATAGACCTTAGGTAATATTTTAAATTAGTAGGTAACTTTTTATTTTCTTTATCATCTTCCTTATAATTTATTCAAAAGCTGTTCTCGGTAATCTAAAAACTAGTTTAGTATCCGGGTGGATTTTATTCCACTGAAGTATAAGGCATGTTACAAACAACGCGATATGAGAAACTATTGGGCAACAATTGTTATTTTCAAGTTCAAAAATTTATTCAACTAGACTTCGCTTAGAAGTTCTTAAGCGCTTAGAAGGGCCAAATAGTTAAAAAAAAAAAATATCATCACAAATGATAAAATATGGTAAGTAATTAAATATGGCCACCACCAATTTCTGATATTTTCATATAATATTATGTGTAATTTCAACAGAAAGAAGTTGTGAATCGGGCCTTTAGTTAAGTTATTTAGATAGTGTTATAATCCATTGTATACAATGTATCCACCATGCACATAACATTGACATTTGACATTGATTGCTTTTTTCTAGGATACCATACGAACAAGAAGTATAAAAGTTGTAAATTATTTTTTCCCAGACGTCCATTAGCGCGGCTTTCACATCGTTAATTGGGAGTATTGATTTACTCTCACCCCTCTTTTGTTTGCACCATGTTTGTGCAAAACATAATGCGTTGTTGTTTACGTTCTAGGTCTTACTACCTTTGTTCGGAAGGTGGTAAACACGTGGCATACAGGCTTTTAACGTATTTTTCTCAGTACATTTTTATGTAAAGCAACAAAAAGGAGAAGCGGTTAATGATGGATGTAGATGGATTAATCATTAATTAGATGAGATTGCTGCTCTAACGACGAAGGAAAACATCGTGAGGAAATCGACATGTCGACGAATCAAAAGTTCGTCGACATGCGACATCTGCCAAGTGCCAACCCGCCAGCGTGGTGGATTTTGGCCTGATCCTTTAAGAGAGGCCTGTGTCCCAGTAGTGGGAAAATAACGGGTTGATGATGATGATTTAAATGGATAGAAATCTCAATTAGTTGAGTAGCTTTGTCCATTGTGAATCACATTGTCTTTCAATTTTAAACATATATTACAAACACGTGTTTTTATGTATTTCTATTATATTATTATCATGTATTTCCCAGAAGTTGCTCGGTCGCTGCGTACGCTGCCCCCCTTAATTATCTTTGACGCTAGCCTATAATATAAAATCCCATTTCTTTGTTCGTTCTTAGTATATAATGTATCCAACCTATAAATATTGATAGAGCCACCGATCGTCGAAAACAAGGTCAATACACTCATATAATATATAAGATATTACATATTTCTATATAACTAGTTTGTAACGAAATTATTAAATGAAAAATATAATTAAAATGGATTATAGATCTTTACGATTGTAAACTAAGTAATTTATTTTGTTTTATAATTAAAACTGATTGAACTGATATATTATAACCAATTTTAACACATCCACATAATATTATGCGGATGTGTCTACTACCTACTACTAACAAACTTAAATTATATTAATCTTTTATTTTAAAGTACAATGAAGAATAATCAAAAATATATGATATCGAATACAACATTGATAATCAAGCCAATATAGCAGTATATAATTTAACTCAATTTCCCTAGAAGAAAAATACGAAACAAAACGGACACCGAGTCCTGATACCTACTAAAAAGAGACCAATAAAATCTGTTTATTTATAGTTAACATTTTACTCAGTAATAATAATTGAATCGACTTCCCTTACTTAATTAACTACCGTTAATTAAGTCCAACATACAACGTGGAGTTTGGGACTAATGGATGCAATAGTAATTAGCGATCATTAGCGATCCTCTAATTGGTCCTTCGTTAGTAATTGTTTACATTTCACGAGAAAAACTGCTTATTTATTTATTCTAGAATTTTCCAGAATGATCGATGTTTATTTGAACTAAGAAAATACGTTGTAAACAATCGTGTAGGTAGAACTCATAAGATTATTTTTTTTTAAGAAGGTAGCTTGTAATATTTTAATGAAGAAAGAAAATGATAACTATTTAACTTGATTGTTTCAATTTTTCTTTATAGGTAAATATAATAAAGTTTCTCAAAGGAATTTACATTTTAATATGTTTCCTCCACAGGTTTCCTCTATTCTCGAAATGTCAAAGTTCAATAATTGTAAAAACAGACATTTTTAAATGTAGGTAACGATTCATTTATCTAAATTTATTCTATATGTTATTAATGTCTATAAATTATTATTATATCATTCCGATATTAATTACTTATTTCAGAATAAAATAAATACGATTTTTGGGATTTTGTGAGTCTCTTAGTCTTATATAAATATGCTTAATCTAGATTGTGTCTTTAATTTATTAAAAAAAAATTTTGAACTCTACCTCAGTACCTAAACACACCGCCACAAAGCGGGTAAGTAAAACATGTTGTACATTTTAATAACGTAGGTACTAGGTACAGACTACAGTACTACAGGTACTCTTGAACAGTTAGCAAACTTCAACTGCTCTACATAATAAATATATTAGTAAGGGAAAAGAGAACTTAACTGCAAGTAAACGGCTAATTAAAGTTCACGAGATAGTCGCGCGAAGACAGGACTACGTTTGTCGGGTTAGCTAGTATTTATTTGATTTATTTAATAATGTACACGTTAATATTACATTTTAAACCTTGCAACACATCAATACAACATGGCGGACGCTGAAACGTCATTTTGACATTCCAATACAAAGAGTCCATATTATTCTATGCGTATTAAATTATTCTTATCAAATAACGGTTTTAGGTTCCCCTTTCGTGTATTTGCGTTGTATTAGATAACAATGTTCACACTTTAAACTTCTAGTACTTGTTAGCTGTTACTGATTGACAACAGAGGTCCCAAACTAAAGCAATTAATCCGTTCTCGGTACATAATTGAGTAACGTGCATCGCATATCCGATCGATATCTGCATAACGCATGCGTCCTGTGGATGCTCGAAATTAATTATTCGCCACACATGATAGCATGCAGATTGAGTTCCCATAAATGCACCTCAAATATAGGTGATATGAGGGGGAAACACAAGGGAGGACGATCAGCCTTTGATACTCTCTATGTGGGTAGGAATCAATGTCGTTACCGTTTGAAATAAAGGTGGAAGACTTGGAGCTTTTGAGAGAAGGATTAATTTTTAGGGTTTCATGAAAGTAAAATGGGGCTCTATTAGTATAGAAGTAATAATATAATATTCGACCTATTAGAAAAATGATCGGCATTTTAATTACCAATTAATCTTGATTGAAAAGATGCTTAAAAAAATATATTCAGTAGCTTTCTGCCCGCGGCCCAACTCAAGTAGCAAATCCGTGGCAATCTTAAGTTCCACGTTCCCTGGTTCTACGTTCCACGTATTCTATCTCGTCACCAAAATTAAATCATAAAACGGTTCCGATACGACGTGAAAGAAAGACTTTTTAGTTATTGTGAGTGTGTAGCGACACCTCGCTCTGAATCGCGCAAGCGAAATGTTTTCGCTACAGAGCATATATACAACTTTCCGACATCATCCATTGGGGCCTTAACGGCCGGCCAGTCGAGTAGACTGGTCGAGGATCCTCCCTTTTTCGATGGAGGAATTCCACCTTCCTTCCTCCACAGTGGTGACCCCTGACAGTTCACAACTCCTTCTGTCCATCCATGATGTCCATGCTCACCTATCCCTTCCCCGCCTACGATCACCGCCCGCCAGCCAGCGCACTCGGCTTCAAATGGAGTCCCTGTCCACTACCATGTGCGATCGCGCATGCTTGGTCAGCTCCACAGCCACCCTCACTGCACACTCCGACTCACTGGAGCATTACACGCAGCATCACCGCACTCAGTTCCGACTCACTGTGAACTAGCGGCTTCCTGTTCCGACTCACTGGAACATACCTGGCACTGGCGAGGCAACTCGTACTACGACCTCCGGTCTCGGAGGGGAGTCCTGTAGCGACACCTCGCTCTGAATCGCGCAAGCGAAATGTTTTCGCTACAGAGCATATATATTATACAACTTTCCGACATCATCCATCGGGGCCTTCACGGCCGGCTAGTCGAGTAGACTGGTCGAGGATCCTCCCTTTTTCGATGGAGGAATTCCACCTTCCTTCCTCCACAAGTGCTTTAAAGCGTCTGACTCAATATGACTCATGGGAAGTATCTGGGAGTACTGATCTCATTTTTAACTGTATATTCTAAAACATATGTGAATATCAGAAAATACGTGAATTAAGTACTGTTTTTATGTACCTTGATCACATGAATATCTGGAAATAAGCCGTAACCAGATATAAGATGATCAAAGTACATAAAAACAATACTTAATTCACGCATTTTCTCATGGCTGATTCAAAATAAAAAATATAAAAAGTCATCGAGATACGTGAAATTCCATCAACATAAGTCCCCGTAAAAGATAAGTAATAAATTTATTACTTATATTATACTATTATTTTTTAATAATTAAAAAAGTAAACTAATGTTTTTAGTAGGTTATTTCATATTTGTTACACTTTTAGTTAGTAATGTGAATTTGATGATATGTTAGTTATTTTTTAAATGTGTCTGGCAAGATTTAAAAACCATGAAAACTGTCCGGCTCTTGAGGTAACATCTTTTTATACGTCCCCAAGTAACATATATAAAATTTAGCTTATAAACTATAATGAAAGTTAGGTACAATTCACCTTTACTACCTGTTTCCTGCCAAAGTAACCACAACCCAAACTTGATAGTCGCTGGTCGTTCTTATCTGTATAGGAGACATATACAGAGAAACTTTCAACTTTTATAAAATAAGGAATGTGGCCGTCGTGGGCTCTCCATCTATTACATTTTCTACATTTGAAAATCTGGCCACAAAGGTGACAACAAAAGCTAAAAGACCGTACCTATAGATTAAATCTGAAATGTGGAATAAGGTTGTTGAGGAAAAATTATTATGATAATATTCATAAGTTGTTTATATGTATAGCTAGCACTAAGGGAAAGGAATGTGAAGAAAGGTAATATACTCAGGTGTAATTTTTAATACTAGCTGAACGCGCCGCGTCGCCCACAGTGTCAAAGGAAGAATTTCCTCAAATGAGAATCCATTTGAATGATATTATTATGTTTTGCCGCGGTAAAAAGTACTCTATATCACTCTCGTAGTTATTACTAAATATAAAATGCGACACGCAAAGTCTGACAAAGCTCATTGGGCATATTTG